>LIEC01011592.1:0-22311 GCA_001925005.1 Drosera capensis
AAATCAATATATATATATATATATATATATATAAATTTTCGTGTCAGGTTAATCTATAATTCTTTTAGGACAAAGGGAGGAGAGACTATCTCCTGTACCATTATACCAGTAATAGAAAAACACAGATCAAATCTTGATCCACTTTTCCTTTTCTACCTCCTAGAAAGCAAGCTAAAAAACCTGAGGACCAAACTTCATTCTATTAGTGGAATCCATTCTAAGCCATCATTGAAAAAGTCCTTTCAATAGTATCCGTTGCTCATATAAGGACCTTTGTTTCATCCCCTCATTTCAAGCCTTTGAGGAGAAACTACAAGGTTAAGGAACTTATAAGAAGGGCCCAAAATCCTCAATTTCTCCTTGCATCTAACATCATCGATTTGTAACAAAATCATCAATTGAATGACGATGGATCCTAAGACTTCATTCCTTTTTGTACTCCTCTCATTTTTCATTGTTTCATCTCTGACTTTCTCATCGGCCTTCAACATCACCCGCCTTCTCAGCCAACACCCCGAGTTTGGAACCTTCAATGACCTTCTATCGCAAACTGGAGTCGCAGAAGCTATCAACAGCCGTCGGACCATAACCATCCTTGTGGTTAATAATGATTCAATGGGAGGTATTGCAGGAAAGCCACAATCCACGATAAGGAATATCCTTGCAACCCACGTTATCCTAGACTACTATGATAAGACCAAATTAAGCGACTTGTCTAAGAAGTCGACCCTTCTGACCACCTTGTTCCAGACCACTGGCGTTGCCGGGCGAATGCAAGGGTTCCTGAACATCACCAGGCTTGCCTCAGGCGAGATTGTTGTGGGGTCAGCGGTTCAAGGGGCGGACCTTAATGCCAAACTGATGGCAGTCGTAGCAGCGCAACCTTATAACGTATCTGTGTTGCAAATCAGTCAACCGATCGTTGCCCCAGGAATTGACCAAACCGGGGCCATGAACTTCTCTAGCAGCCCGCCACCCAAGCCCACGGAGGCACCAAAAAGCAGTCCTGAAGCAGCCACTCCACCTTCGGCCGAGGCTGAGACCCCAACAGCAGACGAGGCACCGGCAGAGGATGCTGCTGATGCTCCATCGGCTCCAGAGGCTGAAGCTCCAGCGGAAGATGACTCAACAAGTAGCCCTGCACCTGCACTATCAGAAGACGAGGAAGCTGCTGATGATACAGAGGAACCAGCCAAGACGGCCGCTCCAGCACCAAAATCTGCTGCCGGTGGCATGACAAGCTCAATGACTGGAATGGTTGTGGGCTTATTGGCTGTTTCAATGATGTTCTAAGAGGGCATAAGGTCATCAAAGCAAGATCGATGTATTATAAGTAATGAAGCATTGCTTTTCGGTAGTATGACATTGTAATTACTCAAACATAACAATAAATTTCTAAAGGTGTTCTTGGTATATATCATTTATTTTTGTTTCTTATTTTCGTTTTACTAGTTGACAAAATCATGAAACAAAACGATTTGTTTTCGATTACTGTTTATTAAACAGATGAAACGGAAGCCTAAAACAAAACACCATAAAAATGGTTTTGTGTTTCTATTTTTTCTATTTCATCTTAGTACAATATTTAGCATTTCCTTTATATAAAAACATTTTATTTTGTAAGGTAATTTTGATTTTCGTTATTGATTTTTTGTTTCTTTAATTGTGGGTTCTCCTATTTTAAATAGAAAAACAAACAGGATTGTACAAGAACGGTAACACCCTGGTGTTTATGAGAACAAGGAAGAATAAATATATAGTAATTCAAATAGTATGTTGGCTGAAAATGGAAATGTATAATTTTCTGATGATATAAAAGCATATGCCAAGGTGCCCACCTAGATGTTTTTGGGTGCACCAAGGAGGGGCAAGTAACATGCGGATCTAACATTAAGTCGCACACCTAGAGAAAGACCAGGAGGCTGCTCGGGTTAAAGTCAATAACCTTTCAGCCAACAAAAGGGGGAAAAAAGAAGATAAATTGGTACAGACAGAAACAAAAACCTGTTCAAATCATGGAGGCAAGTATGACCATATACGGTGCAAGAAACATGCAGATTTCATATAATAATGATGGAGGGATGTCTTCACATTACTCCATCAGAGTTGTTTTACATTTGAACTGTTTCAACTAAAAGAGCACCCATAACTACAAAACATAGAGAGAGGAAAAAAACAATGAAATATGTGCCATTTGTC
The DNA here is from genome assembly GCA_001925005.1 of Drosera capensis. Classification (NCBI taxonomy): domain Eukaryota; kingdom Viridiplantae; phylum Streptophyta; class Magnoliopsida; order Caryophyllales; family Droseraceae; genus Drosera; species Drosera capensis. Next base: position 2,200 of record LIEC01011592.1, read on the forward strand.
GATCCAACTCTACAGTAACACCTAACTGGGAGACGAAACCCCATCTGAAATTCCAATTTTGGCCATAGGCAATGACAGTAAGTGGAGAACAGAAGAGCAAAGCAAGAAAAACGTGACCTGAAAGATATCGCAAATGAGCTGATTGATCTGGAAAAGAAAGGTAGACATCCTCCTCTTGATAGCTAGGTCGAGCGACAATAGATTGCATGGTTGATCGCCCAAGAAACAATAACTTTGCATGAATTGTATGCCAATTCTTGCATCTGGTACTTCCACGATAGTCAGATAATTATGTACTGATTCCACTCCACTGAATATGTAAAGGCTTGCGCAGCTTGAACGCTGGCGCTGCTCAATGCTCCTATACCATTGTACAATTCGAGAAAAGATGCAGCAATCTGTCTAGAGTTTCGGGATAAAATTTCCTCGCAAATAGATAGCAAGGACGCCTCTGTCCGTTCCACATGCAAGGGCGCAGCATCACCGACTTCTGCAACATCAGATCAGTTCAGTAGTATTCCAAGTTTACCCAGGAATAACAATTAAAACGTGGAATAAAATGCAGTTGAAAAAAGTTGGTAGTTCCTAAACCACCAACAACAACTCTCTACATGTCTGAAAAATTTATCGTCCCGCAGGAGGTAAACTTCAATCCATAACCAGGAAGATGTTAATCCACAAATACACCCACGGGTCTATTTAATTGGACTTTAAATTAAATAGATATATGTCCTTATCACTTGGATCTAACAAGCTACAAAACCAGACAAACGGCCCAGGGACATGCTGGAAAGGTTACCAAACACTAGTATGAAAAATGAAGCTTAGCACGCTGAATTCATTCATTAGAAAATACTAAACTCGATTAAGTCCACAGGCTTCCACCTATTGTGAGGTTCAAGAAAGAGATTTAACATACAGCCTTGTTCATCTATGGTGCTTGGACCAGTAGATGTCGAGGTCTCTCCCTGGGCTCTGGGGGGTAGAACATTGGTTGTCGACCCAGAGTCCTCTCTCCTCCTGAGAGTGGCCATTTACCTTTGTGATTCTAGGATGTTTTTAGGATTCTTGAATACAAAGAGTCTTCCGGGGCCTTGTGGGCTAGGCCTGCTTGGCGAGGTGCCAAGACTTAGCTGTGACAGCTGTTCAGACAGCCTGTCTATGTCAGGTTGGGCTACCACCGGTGAAGTGCGAGCTTCGTGCGTTTCCAATCGGGTCAGCCTTTCTTCAAGCTTTTTTTCCTGACTTTGTAATAATAGCAGAATAATCGTATTATTCTGTTTAATAAGCTGATTGGCCTTTGTAGCGACGTTTATATCACTAGTTTTTGTAAAGCCAAGAGCTGGAGAGTCAAATGACTCTAATGAGGATAGTGCGGTGGTATAGATCGTGGATCTCACAGCTAAACGCCAATCGGTCATCAACCAATCGCTCTTTTAACTTGCTCGACTAGATCATGTACAATCTTAACCTGCCTTCTCAAATCCTCGGATAGTTCCAGAACCTGTTTTTCAACAAGCTTTGGTTGGGCGGCGATTTCTTCAACAAGATCTAGTCCTGGATAGTCAAAGGCTTCGCAGCCTTAAGTTCAGACTCTATACGGTCTAACCTTTTACTTATATTTTTGTGGTCTTTTTCAAGTTTTTCTATCTGTTTTTGGTGGTTTTCATGTACTATATGAAAATTTTTGATAGACACCTTAGCTACTAATGACACTCTTTCATAAACGATCGATAGGTTAGGTTGGTATTTTCACAGAGGGCCAAGGTCTTCGGGTTCTGGACTTCTAGGTGTAGATATTCTAGGTTCGCTATTCGTGATGTATCATACCAATTTTGGATAGCTTTTTCAAATTGTTCTGGCATAATCTAATTAACCATGTTATCATAAACTGGCCATTTCACAGCCGCTATGAACTAGGCGATGTGTCTCCGGGCAGTGCTTCGGTCTTGACTACTCACCTTCTCGGATTGCCAAGCAATCGAAATTGAAGAAGCAGGGACTATGGCGACTTTTGCTGGGACGGATCACACCAATCTCCAATAGTGCAGTCACGTGCCTTTTGAAGGCGCCTTCCATAGCCGGGGTGACATGCTTCAGGGGCTTATCTTTGATTGTAAGATCTGGGTTGATAATATCCAATTTGCAGTGGACTTTGTTGGCCAGATTCTGCGAATTCAGTCCGTTGAAATGAACTGAATAGCTTAGTTCCTCAATGGCCTCCTTAGTAATGCTGTTGATGTCGCACAACATGTCGTCACACCGGTGTCCACTATAGCAGTAAGAGTGAAGGGTTTTAGTCCTCCAACCTCAATTTGGACTTGCAGATTAAATAATCTGTTCAGCATCCTCTTTCCTGGGCTTGTTTCTGCTACGTTCTTCATGAACTCTTCAATCATAAGCCCGGTTTCTTCTTCGTCTTCATCCGTTGAAGGATCCTCAAGTATTTTGGACAAAGGCTTATCCAAAATGTCTAGGATTTTCTTCTTTCCTTCTTGGATCTTCAGAGCCACACTGGATCTGGGCCTCTCATCATCTTCTGGATTGGGCTCCCTTGTAATAATTCCTGGGCTTGGCCTAGGAAATCTTTCATCTTGGGCTTCCAACTCCCTCGCATCCTGCAATAGTGATGGGCCAATGTCGACGAGCCTTTGTAACCTTTCATTCTCCTTCAGTAGATAATCCACGTAGGTTAGCAATTCCTTGATCAGGGCCGTCGGTGATCCATGCTGTGTTGGTACTGGGCTTGGGGCCCGTTGAACCTTCCGGTTCCAGTAATAAAGAGAACACATAGGACACATAATCAGCATGCATCCTTGGCAGTGGGTTCTCATCTGAGGGTTCGTCTGGATTGAACAATAGGTGCAGGTTGTGGTGTTCCCATTTATGGGGCTGTTATCCTCAAACCTATGTTCGCATGACCTCTGAGGCTTGCTCAGTTCCTTGGGCATTCTCCAACTGAATGAAGTCGCCGTATTCATCATAGCTAGGTCATGAAATGGGTTCTCCAGCAAACTGGCCTTAAAAGCCATTGATGACGCTACCTCTCCCTCCGAGATAGAGTATATTCCATCTGAGTCAGACTCATTCATGCCAACGGATATGACATCAAATTCATCTGGTAGCTCCAGGGCGTCTATGGTCGCCGCTCGGGTGATGTTGTCGTTCTTCCTTTTGCATTCCCGTGCGAAGTGACCTTCCTCTCCACATATATAGCACTTGCAGTTCACCATTTTAGGCTTCTCCTTGTTCCTTATCAGCTTGATGTGGGTGTCATGAGGTTTGCCCTTGTAAGAGGTGGCTTTTCTAAAACCGTACCTCTTTCCTGTATCCCTATAATAACTAGGGATAGGGATTTGCTTACAGAATTGCAAATCCTTTATGCCTCGCTGTATAGCTGCCTGCTTGCAGAGATTTGCGAGATATTGATATGCAAATGTGATCCTTGGTAAGACTCCGATCTGATTGCCGACGAACTTTTGTTTGAACGCCGCTTTAATTTCTCCTCCAATGATCGGTGGCATCTTCCTGAAAACTTATCAGAAAGTTCCGCAGAGATGAACATGCGTCCTGACTTTGCAGCCAAGACTTTATATTCATTCATGTATTGTAACATGTCCTTCATCTCATTGCAACTAAGTCTTTCCAGGTCAAGATATGCCCTGTCTTGCTCCTGAGTCGAGCCTGTTGCCGGATCACTCAGCAGAATCATCCTCCTTATATGGCATGTCACGTTCTGTGGATCGTCTGCTGTTGCTATGAGCTCTTCATACTCAGTGGGGTACGCCATTCTCCACTGCACCATCATCTTCTTTTCAACCTCCCCTAGGAGATTCTCGATAAATTGCATCTTGGCCTTGTTATCTGACCATGTCCGCTCGTTGATGATGTTGATTGTGATTGACTCCCATCTGGATATGACTTCTTCATATAGTCCTATGTCATCGGGTAGGACTAATAGAGCTCCTGTCTGCTGCTGTGCCGAAGGTAGAGTCCAATTATTCGAAGTCTGCAAACTCCGGACCCAGGAGTGAGAATCGTGAGACTACAAAAGACGTAAGGTTGTAAGACCCGAGGGGCAATCCGAGAAGATGAGTAGTCAAGACCAAAGCACTGCCCGGAGACACATCGCCTAGTTCATAGCGGCTATGAAATGGCCAGTTTATGATAACATGGTTAATTAGATTATGTCAGAACAATTTGAAAAAGCTATCCAAAATTGGTATGATACATCACGAATAGCGAACCTAGAATATCTACACCTAGAAGTCCAGAACCCGAAGACCTTGGCCCTCTGTGAAAATACCAACAATAATCTATCGGTCGTTTATGAAAGAGTGTCATTACTAGCTAAGGTGTCTATCAAAAATCTTCATATAGTACATGAAAACCACCAAAAACAGATAGAAAAACTTGAAAAAGACCACAAAAATATAAGTAAAAGGTTAGACCGTATAGAGTCTGAACTTAAGGCTGCAAAGCCTTTGACTATCCAGGACGTGCGAGATCTTGTTGAAGAAATCGCCGCCCAACCAAAGCTTGTTGAAAAACTGGCTCTGGAACTATCCGAGGATTTGAGAAGGCAGGTTAAGATTGTGCATGATCTAGTCGAGCAAGTTAAAAGAGCGATTGGTTGATAACCGATTGGCGTTTAGCTGCGAGATCCACGATCTATACCACCGCATTATCCTCATTAGAGTCATTTGACTCACCAGCTCTTGGCTTTACAAAAACTAGTGACATAAACGTCGCTACAAAGGCCAATCAGCTTTTTAAACAAAATAATATGATTATTCTGCTATTATTACAAAGTCAGGAAAAGCTTGAAGAAAGGCTGACCCGATTGGAAACGCGCGAAGCTCGCACTTCACCGGTGGTAGCCCAACCTGACATAGACAGGCTATCTGAACAGCTGTCACAGCTAAGTCTTGGCACCTCGCCAAGCAGTAGCTCACAAGGCCCCGGAAGACTCTTTGTATTCAAGGATCCTAAAAACATCCTAGAATCACAAAGGTAAATGGCCACTCTCATCCTGAGAGTGGACTCTGGGTCGATAACCAATGTTCTACCCCCCAGAGCCCAGGGAGAGACCTCGACATCTACTGGTCTCAGCACCATAGATGACCAAAGACGAGGATATAGACGAAGACAGCAGCTCGCCTACGAGTTGCAAAGACGAAACCCTTTCCGAGGAAGGCATTTCAACTGGTCACTGGAGACATCCATTGACCCGAATGAGGAGATCACGTTGTCCCAAAGACAACGAGCCAACCTTGTACCGGCCGAAGTACTCTATGAAGACGGCTGGACGGAAAGACGACATCGGGTTTACCAACACTACTCCGAGGAGCGGATCCTAGCTGTTGGTGAGCAAGTAGACTTGCCATTCATTACAGAGGCATGCTACAACCGATTACAGCAGGAGGGTATGCAACATATCCACATAGGTCTTATATTAGTAAGACTACAGATCCTGCATAGGCATGATGCCGGAACCAACGCTCTGGTTGTATTTAGAGACACCAGATGGAGCAACGACGTACAGATCATAGGATCTATGGAAGTAGATCCATCATCCGAAACGCAGTTGGTGTATATTGCACCGGACATGATGATGTCAGTGCAAGACTTCGCCAATCATCTTGATGTGGCGATAAATACACATGGCTATGAGGACTGGCAAGGTGGAGATAGCAACCTGATAATCACCAGAGGATTGGTGGCCAGACTCACAAACACGGGATATGCTGGTTTTCGATATAATATCGATAACGTAGCTATGTATCTCGCAAGCCATGGAATCACGGCTATACCTGGAGAGCGACATAGTATCAGGCAGCTACAAGACCTACAATGGACTCTCAGGCCTGCACCAGTACGAAATCCTGTGCGGCCAACGGAGGTCACTACAAATCAGAGACTGGATGGTTCATTCAGTTTCAGATTTAATAACTATGCAGCCATACCTCCCAGGAGACCACCTCGCGTCGACATAAATGACGTCGAGATAGAAGCCGATGAGGAAGAACTAGCAGCTATAGCCCTTTTCCATGATGAAGACCTGCTATGTTCTGAAAGTGATACAGAACTCGAGCTACTATGCTCCGAGGATGAGGACGATGTCTATTCCGTCCTCTGGGATGATGACTGTTATGACCCTACAACCAACTACCATACCCAGTGTTTCATAGTCCTCACTATGATTCCTATGATGCTGATGAGCAGTTGCGACGAGTTGTTGGTGTGACAACAACTCCTTTGATTGGGGTAGGAGGGAATAGCACGGCGTCCGCGCCAATTTCATCATCATCAACGGCCATGGCCTTATTCAATCCATGGGCTGAAGGCCCAAGTCATGAACAAGAAAGGCCCAATAGACTCTTCGATATCGAAACCCAATCAAAAGGGTTACGAAGAGTCCATATCGACGAAACCTCTACAGAAGAAAAAGAAAAAGAGAGGTTCGTTGCTGAGGTCCTAACGGACCCTTATGAGGAAGTCCATGATGAACATGTATTCATGCAGAAGGCCACTCAAAGTACTATGATGGATCTGCTAGAAGAAATAGACTACCCAAAACTAAAGAAGATGGCGGCCAAAGTACAAAAGGCGCAGGAGGCGGCCTTCAGTACTGCATCCAAACTAGTGACATAAACGTCGCTACAAAGGCCAATCAGCTTATTAAACAGAATAATACGATTATTCTGCTATTATTACAAAGTCAGGAAAGGCTTGAAAAGCTTGAAGAAAGGCTGACCCGATTGGAAGCACGCGAAGCTCGCACTTCACCGGTGGTAGCCCAACCTGACATAGACAGGCTGTCTGAACAGCTGTCACTGGCAGATGGGTCAGACGAGGAATCTAGGAGCTGGGTATAGGAATACCCTAGCCAGAGAGCAGTGCCCACATATGGCTATGTTCTCAGCGAGTTTGTTGGTATACAGAAACCCTAGCGAAACAGAGTTGTTGGCTGAAGAACTCAAACTCAGCTCTTCGCTTCTTTTCCTCTTCAGCTCTATCCTCAGAATCAAGTGCCTTCCAGATGATGTGTTCATATCAGCTCACAACATGTTCGTGGAAATGTCTCAAAAAGACTTGCTCCCATCGATTGTCCACTTCACACCACCGACGCCACTGCTGTCGTCGCCTCCTCCAAGTTTCCCGAGTTACAGATCTAGTCAAGGCGAAGTCGTCCCCATTTCTATAGTGGTGCAATCAATCGTCATTTCTATAGTGATACTATCAGTCGTCATTCCAATAGTGGTGCCATCAGTCGTCATTCCAATAGTGGTGCCATCAGCCGTCATTTCTATAATGGTGCCATCAGCCGCCATTCCAATAGTGGTGCTATCAGCCGTCACTCATCGGGTACGCCACCGCCTCCAGATCTCGTGACCGGACAGTAGTAACGACGTCAGTCTCCGTCGCTATCTTCTTCTTCTTTTTCAGAGTCATTGGTGTTGAGATCTGGATCTCAAATCGAAGATCCGCCACCGCAGCGCCCAAGTCCAAATGCAGATCCATTTTTTATAACAAACTCAATTTGTTATTTTCAAAACCATCTTGAGTTTAAAGGGGGACGTTAGAATAAATATTAGTTATATATTAGTAATATGGTCGTTGGAATATGACCGTTGGAATATGACCGTTGTAATGGCATATTCCGTAACATATTCTCGAGCATAAGGCCTATAAATATAGCACTTTTGTAATCAATTCAATACACAATTTTATAACGATGTAGACATTTTAACAGCCAGAATGTAAAAAATATGTAAAAAATATAGATGGCATTCACATCTATATATCAGAATTTACATTCCTCTGAAAATCTAATAATCTTGGCCATTACAATGCTTTACCTCTCTGGAAGTTGGAAAAACCCATTTATCTGCTTTGAAACATCAGAGTCTCAGTGAAGTGAAGGCGAAACACACACACACACACACACACACGAAAAAGCGATGCAACATATGTACCACAAGGAATTTAAGTTAGCATATCCACCAGGGAAGCATGCATGTTTACATCTCACGATAAAGGATATTACACATGCATTTCACAGAAAACCTCGCATCCTACCACACATAAAATGACTTTCAACTTCAATGTTGTAGCAACAGAATTTGATTGTGATTGACTAAACCTCACATCATTCACTCAATGCTTATGCTCACAGATTCTACATTTGCATTGTATGTCAAAATACCAGCAAAACCATGTATTTAATATTTATAAAAAAGTTGAATTTCAGTACGCTCCTTAATGCAAAACCTTGCCCTCAAAACCTTGCCCTTACATTTTAAAGCGTACGGAAAATTCAGTTTTTTTTTTCTTTTGTTACATATATCAAGTAAAAAATGAATGGTCCCAGGGTCACATGCGTTGCAGCCTTTCAGTTAACATTTTGCTTACTGAAAGTCAATCAACCAACTAACTGAATACTCAAGCAAACGATGAAGAAATACAAACAGCTTATACATGCTCATTAACAAGTGAAAATAATCGAAGTCATGATATGTATCAGAAATTTTTTTATAATTTTTTATATTCTAATTACAAACAATTGTTCATGTTCATAATTACTTTTTTTTTTTTTTTGCATGATTTAAGGCTTATAAGGTGTCAATAAAAAAGAAATCTGAGCAGATGCAGCAGTTCCCAGAAATATGAAGAGCAATGAAAGAGACAACCAAATTTTGTCAAGCAGCCTTTTTATTAGTCATCGAACAAACATGTTTCAAAAAGAAAGCATAACTGAGACCTCTGAGGCTTACAAGGTCCAAGTACCTCATCACTGCGAATGTCTCGACCAAAAAAATAAGGGCTGGCATGCCCATACTTCTTCCTAGATGCATGAACATATACGGAGAACCTTTCCTCGTTACCCTGTGGAATAAGATCAATCACATTTTACCAGGGGTTAGACACTTCATCATGATACGAAACATAAAAGAATGCATTCATAATTTAATATTGACAAGCTAATCGAGGAAGAGCTGCCACACTAGGAAAAGCTAGTAATAAAATGTTCCCTGAATATTGTGTTTGCAACATTATTCTAGGCACCAATTCAAATAAATCAAGGAATGGGTAAACACATTTTGTTCATACTTCGGCATTGGATTATGGGTTCAAAAGAAATCAATTTCCTGCAAAGGACTATATGGTAATTATGAGTACCCATATAAACAATGTTAACATTCAGGGATGAGTCGTTTCTGTTTGGATTAAACAAGAAGTAAGAATAATTTTGTCTTCGCCAACTGGTTGTATTCACCTAGTGATTTATATGGATGATATAACTGTAGCAAGAAGTGAGCACAACCCAAAGCCATGGTTTTTAAAAGCTTGATTGAATTAAATATAAATTAGGGAAGCCACAACTATTTTCCTGGGATCGAAGTACCTATTCACCTGAAGATATTCCCTTATTTCAGTTTAACAGGACTCCGGATTTCCTAGATGCAAAGGAATTTATGGAAGCCAAGCTAGCACATTCTCATTCTCATAGATACAGAGATGAGAATCATCCATAAGTGACATCAATACAAGCTTTTTCTTTTGATACTAGGCCGGAAGAAGAGCTTCCAAGAGCTGAGGCAGGTGCCTCGCAAGTTGCCCTTATGGAAGAATGCGATATCCAAGCCAATCAAGCGTTGTGTGTCAATTAAAGTTGAAGAGCTATTAAAACGGGGAAACTTGCCTGAAAGAATCTGTGCCACAGTTTTTCAAATGGCAGGCTACCAGGAGTCAGAAACAAGAAAGCAATCTTTGGTGTTTTTGAGTGCATGGGTGTCTTTAAGATGTCCTTAATTACAACCCGGCTGTAGATTTCATCATCTGTCATTGGCCTTGAAGGAGTAGATGGTATGTCTACATACATCTTGCAAACTCCAGAAGCAAAGAAATTGCAAGCAGCAATCGCAGAATGCCGTAGTGGGTAGACATAGGCAGCAATGAGAAATATGCATACCATGGATACCAATACTACAATACATACTGGTCGTCTTAACAGAGGGTGCTGGCGCAAAGAAGACATTATTATCGGAGATTCTTTTAAGTGAAGCTGCCATGCACGAGGATTAGTAGTTTTCATTTTAGGAGGAAGAGATTTTCATCTTCGATTGCATCATGATGTTCAGCTCATCCGATGCTGGAAAAAAAAAAAGAAGCACAAAGCGCTTAACTCTATAATGAGAAAACAACATTGCAGCAACATGAATACGATTATAGGAAGAAAAAAAATATCAGAAGAACAAAAAAAAAAAAAAAAAAAAAAAATTTCCATAAAGCAATAGGAAAAACCATTTTGACATGATCTCAAAATGAGCGGTGCCATTACCAAAGAGTAAAATGGATGATATGATTTTCAAAGTTAAGCATGCACCAGGCTGTACTTTAGGTGTGATCATTACTCGAAGCTAATATTTGGTTTATAGACTGCATCAAACAGCATTAGCAGTTGTGTCAACAAACTTCTAACATTTGGGGAAACCCTCCACAATATCTAGAAGTAGATACACAGTGGCTTGTAAATTGCACACTGATTTTGCTGCTGTTTCCTCCTCAATCAGTGCCACTATCTCATCAAAATTCTTCTCACAACACTATCGCATCAAACGACCACACAACACTTTCAACATCAACAGCATATAAAACACAATTCAGAATCATAGACACTTTCTTTTGACAAATCAAATACCCGAAAAATGAAACAATATTGTTGCCGAATTCAACTCTCAACTCACAGTCATCTCCCAAAGAAAAAACACGGTGCGCTGAAAAAGCAACGAAAAGCGGAGAAATCGTTCGATCATAGAAGCGAAAGGTTCGATGAGGAACGAGGAGGACAGGGCTGAAATGGAACCTCAGTGAGACAGAGACAGAGAGAGAGAGAGAGCTCTGTGTATGTGGCTGGATTCGAATCGGAGATCTATCTATACAGAGAAAACTAACAATGGTGGTAGACGGAAATGGTGGAGACCAATCTATGAATCTGTGTTGTATGTGTCAATGTGTGTGTGTGCTATGTGGTGAGCGTTGACTGTGTAGGAGAAAATGAGGTCAATTATTATGGGTTTGGAGAGGGAAGGTTTGCATTATGTGCACTTATTATTACCTTGATTATACTGTTACTGTTCATATCTTGGCTTTTTAAGGGCTCCCTACCTCCTTAATTACAACCTTGGTTTATGTAGATAGTAAAGTTGTTCATCTTATAAGCCGTTTATTGCATGATAAAATATGTTTTATGTAAAATTATCGTGAAATACTAATGATATTTTAGTTATGTACTCAATCCTGAATCCATGATGTAATTTTGTTACATATTAAATAATATTATAATAATGTAACGTTGTTATTAGTTTCGATAGAATTGAGTATTTTTCTTCCCGTCTCACTTTCCCTTTTGTATTCTGTTGAATAGGGGTGCTTTTCTACTAGGATAAAGGGTAGCCCATGGATTATACATGTGGGTTGGATCTAACAACCTGAAGGTCAGAGATAGTTATTAAAGTGAAAACATTCATTGAATTAACAAAGAATCTGTCGAGGAATATTATGCAATAAAATCGATTATGAATCTTTAACACCTTCGTCATTCTCACACGAAAGCTCATTAATATATGAAGTATCGACAGCAAATGCGAAATACTGAAATTCATTCCATTCAATCAGTTTTGGACTATTAAAGATATATTACTTAAATATCGTAATCGAATTGAACCGAGCGATCCGAGGGGTTGAACACTAACATAGTGTTTTCTTTATATCTGTTTTTTATAAGACTTTATATTTGTTTGATTAGAGAACATGTCAAAATGTTCAGATTCAATTTATAAAAATAACAATTGAGTGGTCCATGTAGCAAGGAAATTAGAGGAAATATTAGGTGATTTGAGAATGATTAAAGTTAGAGACAACGAGAAAGGGAAAAGAGAAGAATTGACTCTAAATTTACTACTAGTTATGTATTTACTATTGGTGGAGATGTCGTCTCATTAATTGAACTATGGAATCTGAGTTCATTGCATTTGATAAAGCGGAAAAGGAAGCAAAATGGCTTCAAAATTTCCTAGAGGGCACTTGTTGGAGAAAACATGTGTCCGCAATTATGATTCATTGCAATAATCAATCAACAATTGCAATGGCACTGTAATACCCCAAGAAAATACTTAAACGGTTTGATATTACTACATATATCAACAACGTGCACATTCTTTTTCGATAGGCCATCACTTTAGAACTCCACAGTTAAACATGGTTAATGTGGAATAATGCTTGGGATAGGTGACCTCCTAGGAAGTTTTCCAAGACGTGCGCGAATGAGGTCAAGACGCACTGAAATGTTCGAGGTCAATTGTTAGCCTGGAAAGAGATATATTCGTCGTAGACAATACCATTAGGCAATTGGTCTCTCCATAGATTTTGTTCATAATAAGCGCTACCTATAGATAGGGTAAATCCTGCATTGCAGAATGTTGTTTCAAAATAAAATACTTATGAATACAAGATGTTCCAAGATCGAAATGGACACAACCGTGAATACCTTAAGTTTTAAGAGAAATATGATTTTGTTCACAATAAGCGCTATCTATAGACGGGGCAAATCCTGCATTGCATGATGCTGTTTCAAAATAAAACACTTATGAATGCAAAAATGTTTCAAGATCGAAATGGACACAACCGTGAGTACCTTAAGTTTTAAGAGAGATATGATTTTGTTGACAATAAGCGCTACCTATAGATTAGGAAAATACTGGATTACAGGATGCTGTTTCAAAATAAAACACTATGAATTCAAGATGTTCCAAAACCGATATGGACACAAACGTGAGTATCTTAAGTTTTAAGAGAGATATTGTGTAGGTACTATTGTCTTGATTTAAACCAATAACAGAACAGTTTAAGACATCATGTCTATATTAATTTGCATTCATATGGAGAATTGTTAGAGAAATTAGGTTGTGATTCATGTTTGATTGTATTTTTAAGTGGGTTTTGCTTATCAGATCGAGACGACTAAGGGTTAAATGTGATCTTCTTTGTGAGTAGATACACATAATATATTTATATTCTTAAAATTAATTTTAGTTGAGTAAGAAATTAATGTTTAAAATATAATAATTGATGTATGTGGAATAAGATGTTGAAATCATGTGCAAAAAAGATTGTCCTCCCACTTGGATGATGGGAAACACGGAATAACAATATAAATGGAGGAAGTGGAATATTGGATTGTAGTCAAGGAAATCCCATTTGTGTAAGAGGAGAAAGACCCAGGCCCAAAAACATAATAATACATAGATGATGGGCGTTTGATTTCTTCAAATTGGACTTGGATCTTTTTGGACCAATTATTTGGAGTTGTCCCAAGCATGATATGTTGTCTATGGGCTTCGTGCGCGTCGAGCCCAAGAAGAAAATCCTTGGGTCGCGGCTGGTGAGACGTGGACACATCTCTTGTTTCCTCGACCAAGCCGAACGTTGCAGCTATTGGTTCGGTTGCGAATTGGGTCATGAGATGGCCTATAAATACAAGGCTACCTTCACCCTATCCCATCATCAGAAATTAATAATACTAAAACCATTTCTCCACATTTTCCGCATTCCCTCCATATTTTACATAATATTGTACAGTCTGGTGTTCACGAGTCCTTTGGCATCAAGTCTTGAAGTCCTACTTGCCTCGGTCGAAAAGAGTTCAAGGCACATCTGTATTCGTTATTTATAGTGCTATTTAACAAATATTATAGTCGTCGTATTTTGATAGACAACTGTCATAAACCATTGGCACCAGTGCGGGGCAAATTCGTCTTAAGGAAAGAGACTCTAACACTCGTCTCGACTATAAATTATTTTCCTTAAGTACAACTATTATATTTGTGTCATGTTTTTATAATAGTCACCAACTCATAAACATATATAAACAACAGCATTGTATTCCGTTGGACCAAAACGACTATGAATAGCAGTGACAAAAGCTTCCCAAATAGGAAGGAGACCATCATGAGCGAGGCCTTGGTACTAACGCGATGTAGGTCTGTCGAAATGCATCAAAGCAAGATGCAGCCTATCCTCCAAGTGTAACCTCCATCGTTTTGAGTTGGTTTTGGATTTGCTCGATACGATGAGCATGGTCGGTCATTTTTGTTGATCAATAATCTTGACCATCGGCCATCACTATTACACGTTTTGTGTGTGTACAAAAACATGTTTACATATCATTGATTTAGCCCTATAAATAGGTTAGGAATTCATGTATCAAATGCATCTCAATCAATCAATAAAACGAAATCAGAAAAGAATTTCAACCCACCAAATCTCTTTTTATCAAACTTATAATCTTGAGTTAACTGAAGATTGGCAAGTTGATTTTGAATTTCACCAGAGTGGGTATTCTCAGCTATGGAGGTGAGCTTCGACGAGAGCATCAATGTAGCTAGAAAGTTAGACGAAATATAAAGAGATTTGAGAAAGATTAAAGTTAAGAGACAACGAGAAAGGGAAAGGAGAAAAATCGACTTGAGAAAAAGATTATAATATTCTTCATAAATTCCTAACAATTACATCAAAACCTTATATAATGATAACAAGTCATCTAAATGGAAATGACATAATCAAAGGGATCCTCTTGCGGAAAAGGAAAGACGAGATCAATGACACTATTACTAAAGAAGATACTTGCGTCATCAAAGATGTCTTCCTTATTCAAAGCTTCGAATGGAGATATGCATAACCGTTACAGTCCTTCTCCATGCGTTACGATTTTAAATAAAACTTGGAATGATCCAAGTTGAAATGATACTATGTTGGATCTTCTTTGACTAATTTCTGGGTTGTCCAATGAAATCATCCGACAGAACCTGTAACAAGTTCCTTATACATTATACTTATTAGTAGCTGCACGCTTCATCGAATCATCAGAATTGCAACCAACATTTTTGTTCCAGATGTAAACAACATTTTAGTCCACGAAGTAATGTCAACCATGTAGCCCACGAACTGGCATTGCTAGAATCTGAGTTTTACTGGATGTGCACTGAAATCCTATTTTACCGGATTCAATATTGAGTATATGTAACTCGGACAAAGAGCAATAAAGCTTTGCCTAATGGGCTTTATAAAAAAAATATCTATTATTAATTAATCAAATCAATTTATAATTTTCCTAAATTTTGACCGACTAAGGTGATTAACAAAATAATGACCGAACAAGATACCCAACTAATATCATAACCGATCAAAATGACTAGTCAGAATCATGATGGACTGGACTGATTAAAGTGACCCAATAACCGAGCAAATTGATGAATCGAAACTATGACTGCTCAAGATGACTAATAAAAACATGTCCAACCAAAGTGAACACACAAATCATGATTGGGTCACAAATCAACAGAGCTAATTTCCCATATAACTTGATGATATAATGCTTCCAGAAGTTCCACCGCAATTTCGCCATAAGAATTAACGAGTTTCCTTGTATAGCAAACAAGTCAGTAGCATGTGAAGAACTCAAAAAATTAATCTCAAACATACCGGATAAGTAGCTTCTTAGATCTGCCTAGAGTTATATATTCCAATGAGTTGAACTCTGATATTCTATTTGTAAAGTTTTTACTTCACGCAAAATTGAAGAAACTCCATTGAGAAGCAGATCTAGAAGGGATGAACACTAGCTGCATGAATCACGGATAGCAGATCTGTGCTTATAAATAGACAGCATTGAATCAGTTGAAATCAAGGGCACAGATGGACAAACCCCAGTTAAAGTATTATCTCCTACATCTTTTTCTACTCTTAAACTCCTTCCTGCTAAACCTCTATCCCTCCGATGCGGAGCTTTGCAATCGGAAGGATAAGAAGGTCCTCCTCGAAATACAGGAAGCCATGGGCAATCCAGCCTCTTTGGCTTCCTCTTGGAACTTGGCTACAGATTGCTGTACAGGTTGGGCTATAACCTGTGACTCCAACGGCCGTGTTACCTCCTTCATCGCCTTTAAAAGTGATGCCTACTTCAAGATACCCTCCTCCATCGGCAGGCTAAAGTACCTTCAATCATTCCAATTCATAACTTCCCCCAACCTCCACGGCCCCCTCCCTGACACGCTCACGAAACTAAAACTTCTAAGAAACTTGCGAGTAAGCTCCACAAATCTCAATGGATCCATTCCTTCTTTCATTGGCAAAATAACAACACTAAACTCCCTTGATCTTTCCTACAACAACCTAACTGGGCCGATTCCATCTTCTCTCGGCAACCTTCATAACCTCTATGATTTGGATTTGTCAGCCAACAGGCTTACTGGTAGCATTCCTGCAACATTCAATTCTTCAAACTTGCCAAATCCTTTTGGTCTACATTTGGCTCTCAACAAGTTTTCAGGGCCTATTCCCCAATCAGTAGGAACTGTGAACTTAACATTCATCGAGTTTACACTAAATAATTTTACAGGGGATGCAACATTTCTATTTGGCAAGGAGAAGACAGGATTGACATATGTCAGCTTGAGCAGGAATTCATTCTCGTTCGACTTTTCTAAGGTTGTTATCCCCAACAACTTGGTTGACTTGGATATCAGCAATAACCACATCTTCGGGAGCCTACCTCCAAGCATCATCCTTCCACCGTTTGATGAATTCAACGTCAGCTATAATAAGCTGTGCGGACGGATCCCTACAGGTGGGTTCCTCCAGGAATTTGATGCATCTGCATTCATGGACAATCAGTGCTTGTGTGGTAACCCTTTGCCACCATGCACATAGGTGGATCGGAGAAGTTAAAAGAAATAAGGCCAGCTAAGTCTTGCCATTGCATTTGAAAAAAATAATAGCGGGTAGACAGTTACTCCCCCTGTATAATGCCAAACAGGATACTAGTTTTGTGTTAGCTTTCATCTTTGATTGTTACTCAAGCAACAAAGTACTAAAGGAACTACACTGTATCTAGCTTGTGTTTAGAAAAGTTACAGGAATTGTAACCCAACAGGTTTATTTCAGTTTCGAAAAACAATGCGTTGTATGGTGCTCGTATCACTGAACAATCAGCTTTGTTTGAAAGAGTGGAAAGCAATAGAATCACTTTGATGTATTTACCAAAGGTTCTGCACTAAGCTCACATGCAAACTGATCAAGGAAAACGATCATAATCAACAATGGAGGGCAACCAGAGGGTATTTAGGGTACAACTAGAGTAAGCTAGTCAGAGAGAAATACTGAAAATGGGAAGTAATCTGAACATACCATGATTAATACACACACCTTGGAGACCCGAGAACCAAACATAAGAGACAAACCCTTCCGTTCCACGCTCGATGAAAAATTACGACAACATCCCACCACTAGCACTTGGAGATGATACAAAACCCTGCGATTGAATCAAATAATCCAGATATGAGATCCCATATGAAGTTATAGTCGCGACGTATTTCGATGTATAAGACAGAATCCCATATTGCTATTGAGCAGCCAATCCGCTCCTTTGGCCATTGTTTCACTTATCAGTCAAGATAAAACCAATCAACAGCATCACAATCACTGTAAACAGAATGCATCAGAGTTGATAAAAATGCAAAATAAAATAAGCACCAACAAAATGGAATACCATTATGACTCACGGCGTGCTTTCGAACCTAAAAATTCTCGAAGAAAACACCAACAACTTCACTGCCCATGAGAGAATATCAAAGACCCATGTAGTTTCTTGAATGTCTCTCTTGATTCTTCCAGTGATTTATCCCTCCATTGAACAGTTGCGATCCTAGATTAGGGTTTCTGGGTGTGGGTTCGCGGGGGTTTCGTGCAATTGAGTGACGATGGATTTGTCGAGGGTTTTGGTCTAGCAGTGCGTGGAGTATTAGGGTTTTCTTGTCATCTTGCTACCCTTCAAAATAGTTTCAACCCAAGGAACACATCTGAGTGTATAGGAGCATCCACGTTGTTTTTTTTTTTTTTAGGTTTTTTATCTAAAAAATTCTGATGATCAAGATTTCATAATAAAAATTAGATATAATGAGTAAAAAATTATCCACTGAATTCGGAGAACCTCAATTGTAAACTCCCCTGCTCAAGTTCTTGTTTCAGCGTCTCAACTCCTTCCTCTCTCTCTCCTCATGGCTTTCCACATCAGCATCACCTTTGGAATTTGGTGTTTGGCAAGGAAAAAGAAAAAGAAAAAAAAAAAGAGAAGCATTGTGAACATCTTACCTCTCAAAAAAGTATGGCTCTTAAATTATAGTGTTTTGCAACCTTGATTTAGGTAAATAGTAAAGTTGTTCATCTTTTAAACCATTCACATGATGATGAAATATGTTTTATGTAAAATTATCATAAAATATTAATAATAATGTAGTTATGTAATCAATTCTGAATCCATGATATAATTTTGTTACATACTGAATAATATAATGATAATGTAATGTTGTTATTAGTTTCAATAAAAGGGAGTACTTTTCTTCCCGTCTCACTTTTCCTTTTGTATTCTGTTGAATAGAGGTGCTTTGCTACTAGGATAAAGGATAGCCCATGGATTATACATATGGGTTGGGTCTAACAACCGAGAGATTAGAGATAGTTATTAAAGCGGAAACATTCATTGAATTAACAAAGAATCTGTCGAGAAATATTATGCGATAAAATACATTATGAATCTTTAACACCTTCATCATCCTCACACGAAAGCTCATTAATACATGAAGTATCAATAACAAATGCGAATTACTGAAATTCATTCCATTCAATCGGTTTCGGACTATTAAAGACATATTACTTAGGTATCTTAATCGAACCGACCGGTCAGAAGGGTTCAACACTGACATAGTGTTTTTTTATATATGTTTTTTATTATAAGACTATATATTTGTTTGATTAGAAAACATGTCAAAGTATTCAGATTCAATTTATACAATAATAATTGAGTGGTCCATGTAGCATGGAAATTAAAGGAAATATTAGGAGATTTGAGAATGATGAAAGTTAGAGACAACGAGAAAAG
Source organism: Drosera capensis (assembly GCA_001925005.1). Lineage (NCBI taxonomy): Eukaryota > Viridiplantae > Streptophyta > Magnoliopsida > Caryophyllales > Droseraceae > Drosera > Drosera capensis. The sequence continues at coordinate 21,200 of LIEC01011592.1, forward strand.
GAAAAGAGAAGAATTGACTTGACTTGAGAAATAGATTATATTATTCTTCATGGTTTCCTAAAATTACATCCAGACCTTATATAATGATAACAGGTCATCTAAATGGAAATGACATAATCAAAGGGATCCTTTTGCGGAAAAGGAAAGACGAGATCAATGGCAACTATTACTAAAGAAGATATCAAAGATATCTTCCTTATTCAAAGATTCGAATGGAGAAATATGCGCAACCTAAATAAGTATTGGCAGTTTAATGTACGTTATGAACTACATAAGATCCGATATTATTTACGCAATCAATAGATTGAGCAAGTTTATTATAAACCTCAGTCATGACCATTGGAAAGCTTTGGTCCGGGTTCTGAGATATTTAAAGTTCACCATGAACTATGAATTATATTATACGAGATATCCGACTGTATTAAAAAGATATAATTATTCAAGTTGGATATCTAATACAAAAGACTATAAATCTACTACTGATTATGTATTTGCCATTGGTGGAGATGTCGTCTCATTAAGTCCTCTAAACAACTGTGCATAACCTACTCAACTATGGAGTCTAAGTTCATAGCATTTGATAAAACGGAAAAGACAGCAAAATGGCTTCGAAATTTCCTAGAAGACATTATTTGTTGGAGAAAACATGTGTATGCAATTATGGTTTATTGCGATAATCAATCAACAATTGCAAGGGCACTGTAATACCCCCAAAAAATACCTAAAACGGTTTGATAATATTACATATACCAACAACGTGCATATTCTTTTTCGACGGTCCATCATTTTAGAATTTCACAGTTAAACATGCTTAATGTGTGATAATGCTTGGGATGGATGACCTCGCGAATGAGGTCAAGACGCACTGAAATGTTGGGGGTCAATTGTTAGTCTGGAAAGAGACATATTCGTCGTAGACATAATACATACCATTTGGCAATTGATCTCTTCACAGATTTTTTTCACAATAAGCGCTACCTACAGACGAGGCAAATCCTGCATTGCAGGATGCTGTTTAAAAATAGAACACTTATGAATGCAAGATGTTCCAAGACCGAAATTCCAGTACTCAACTCTGATAGACTGCCTCGTTCCTCTCACCCCCCCCCCCC
>LIEC01011592.1:22331-62644 GCA_001925005.1 Drosera capensis
CCCCCCCCCCCCCCCCCCCTCCCTTTCTCTCCTGATTAAAACTCACAACCAGCGTGTAAGAATGTTGAATCTTCTTTGACTGTCTACATTGTCCAACGACATGATCCAACTGATTTTTTGGCATAAGAAATGGATAGCAGTTATTATTGGTAGAACCAACAAGTTATCTACCCTAGCTGATGTGTCTCCGATAAACTGATGTCTCAAATAGCAACCAGAGCTCGCTTGCACCTCTTATTAGCAGTGTAGCATTTGATCTGATTCAACACTTGGGCTATCGACATTCTCGACCAGGTTAAGGGATCTGATATTTGTTGCGCCTCAGCTGTCGTTTCTTTGTATCTTATTCTTGGTCGTGTTAACTTATTGTATAGGGATGTCTGGACAATGGTTTCTCACGAACTCAGTTATCTGGACAAAAGAAAAATGCGCTGTAATCCGGACAATGAGGAGGATCAGTACTCATGAAGGATCATACTATATGAAAACAAACTCAACTAATCAAATTTTAATTAGTAACTAAGTGGGCAGCTTAGGGGTCAATTTTAACAGAGTGATTAAGATTAAGCTACAAGACAAGGAATCAGAGAAAACGTCGTCGCCCTCATACTAAAAACACACCATTTCTTCAACCATCTACTAATCATCTTAATTAGCAACAGTTGAGAAAAACAAAGATAGGCAAGAGTACCTTGTGTGTCAAGATCCTTAGTAGGTGAGAACTTCCTCAACACACCACATTCAACATATTTTAGACATATATCTTCGTCTCATTCGCCAATAAAACTAATCGCCATGTCTAGATAACTTCAACTACGGCGACTCTACGTCATGGTCTCTTCCATGCATCAGAATTTTGCCAGTTGAGAAATTTTTTTGCTGATCGAGGATTGTATAGCACATGAAAGTTAGTGAATACTTAATCATATCAGAAAGAAGAAGAAAGCTGAGCTGATGTTATAATGGAAGGAGAGATCAAGCAAAAGGAGGAAAGCAATTTGCCACCAGGGTTTCGGTTTCATCCTTCTGACGAAGAGCTCATAACTTGCTACTTGATCAAAAAGATATCCGATCCTGGTTTCACTGGTCGGGCTATTGCTGATGTTGATCTTAACAAGTGCGAGCCATGGGATCTTCCAGGTATGCATAAATATCAGTTTACCTTCACATATTCGTATTAGCAGCTAAAGATGAAAGTAGGCGGAATTATTGTGTGAGTTTAAATAAATTTAGGTTCATGTTTTGATTGTGAATGCACTTGTGTTCAGAAAATTGTGTGTTTTGAGTAAAAAACCGAGAAGGAGACTGAAAACGGAAAGATTCGATTAATCAGCTTGGTTGGTACTTGGTAGGACTAACCTCATAACCAAACACCGTAGTATCAAAAGGATGATCTTAGACGGTTAGTCAAAACACGATCAGGAAAATACAAACATAATAACCTAACATGCAATAAACGCAGGCATGAAGATATGAACATCAGAATAGACGAGGTGAGCGGTTAATTGCTTAAGGAATACCGAAGAGGGTTGAGTGCACTTCATTATTCTTTTCACTTCTTGTTCTAATGTTTTTTCCCTTTTTCAAATAAATGGCTAATTTGAGTAATGAAAATACGGAATTGGACAATCTTGAAGTCCATTTTCAATTGAATAATAAGTGAAGATCTTTTCTAATTTTAAGGAAAAGCAAAAATGGGAGAAAAGGAGTGGTATTTCTTCAGCCTTCGAGATAGAAAGTATCCAACCGGAGTTAGAACCAACCGGGCGACAAACACAGGATACTGGAAAACCACTGGCAAAGATAAAGAGATATTCAACAATATCACTTCAGAGTTGATCGGTATGAAGAAGACGCTAGTCTTTTATAGCGGCAGAGCCCCGAGGGGAGAAAAGAGTAACTGGGTCATGCACGAATATCGTGCTCATTCAAGATCAGCTTATAGATCTTCCAAGGTAATTAAGCAGCTTACATGTTGCTATAGCTAGTATGTCGAGGCATATTTGATTTAGTTTGTCCTACACTCAAGGTGAAGAAATCATTTTCTTTTTGCCTCTATGATTTCATATTTGAATTACTTATTTCATATGGTAAAATCAACAACAGGATGAATGGGTGGTTTGTCGCGTGTTCCAAAAGACAGGAGGAGCGAAGAAGTTCTCTAGTAACCAGTCAAGAACCATCAATCTAGAAACCTCGTCGAGCACAATAGCATCTCCGTCAGTGATGCAGATAGATCAAATTCAGTTTCCCTTTGGAAGGAGCTCAATGTTGACCACTGCACAGCAACTAGCAACGCTCGAACTTTCGAGGACTCTAAGAGGCGACTCAAGCCTCCCCGCCACTCAATCCCACCAACTGAACTATCCAGTGCTTGGAACGACATCTGCTGGCTGTTTCACCTTTTCAGGTTTAAACTTGAACCTTGGGGGGACAATGACGACAGGTGTACAACAGGGTCTAAGCCCGCCATTGCAAAATGCCATCGGAGCTCGGGACGTCGAACCATTGAGCATGTTTAGTGCAATGGAGAGTGGTTACGGATCAGCTGATCTGAACAATGTAAATGGTGGGAATAATAGGTTTATGGAGCAGTGTGCTGAGTTTGATAGCTACTGGCCCTCTTATTGATACGGAGTTGCTGTAAGGAAGCTAACTTGCTGTAGTTTGAAAAATGTAAAGGGTTTTATATACGCAATAGACTGATAATGATAAACAAATATTTGATAGGCCATGATCTGATGTGTGTCAATCTCAGCTTACCTTGTATACTACAGTTGATGAATATGACGGAAGAAATATTGATCCCACTGAAGCCATAATGGAATCATCAATTTATGTAGCAATTTATTCATGCCTTCTTCAATATAAACAACAATAACATCAATCAGATAATCTCGTCAATTAATAAAAACTAAGGACATATTTTATTCAATATGACCTACAAAAGCAATTAGCTCAAAAACAAAAACACATTACTTCTCCTATCTTTTAACAGTTTGACAAATATACATCTTAACACACTTAACATATATGTCTAATAGAAATCAACAATCAGCTAAAACATGAAATGAAGATGCATTTTGAGAAGAGAATCCAATAATTAAAAGACCCACTAACATCAACTTGATTCAAATGACAAAACACATCTCCCTTAAGTTTCAATGTCTACAGTTGAATTTAATTAGACGCACCTAAACTAAGATGTATCATGACAAATTTTCGTTTTTTCCATTCTTTAAAGATACAGTATGCGTATGCTTGTGAACCTGAAAGTTAAAACACTGAGAAATGGAACAAGTTCACAAGCGTTGCATTCATGGTGCAAAGTAAACATACAGTAATCTCATGTCATGGAATTATTGCATCAAAGTTGCTAGAATAGTTATATTACATGTCAGTACAACCTCTACAGAAAACAAAGCCAGAACTTCAACAAAGCTAACAGCTATCAGCAATCTGCATAGAGACGGGAGTATCAAAGATCGAAATCGAGCACAAAAAACCCCAAGCTGCCAACTCCAGAGTTTCTTGTTGAGACCCCTGAGGAGAGCAGAAACAAGGTCACAAGTGGAGGTGAATTCAACTAAAGCCATGGTGGTTTTTTTTTTCTGAAAGTCTGAAACACACAATTAAGAAGCCAACTTAAGGAAAGCAGTGCCCACACTAGCAAGACAAGATGCCCAAAGGGAGGGAGCAAGATAGCAAATTACAGGATAGGAAACCAGACCAGACTGTTAACACTTCTAAGTAACGTCTTATAAAAGATAAGGGCCGACAATTTTAATGCCAAGACTTGATGCAAAATGCAAATGTCCTCCAGATCTCAGCAAGAAGCTTCCTAACACGCCGTGCAACTCAAGAAGTAGGCCTTTAAACATGATAGCTAAGGGGAGAAAGCAAAAGGATATGCAGACCTGAGTACATTGTGAAAAGGAAACATATCAGGGGGAATACATCACAAGAAAATTCTATATAGGGAAGCAATAGGTCCCGAGTCCCCTGCTTATCTTTTATAAGCACATTCTACCACATAGTACATAGTACCTTCTACCACATTCTATCAGATCAGCAGAAAAATCGTTCAACAACCATTACCCGGTGAAATGCAAAAAATAAATAAATTAGTAAATAAATAAATAAATAAAGGGCATTGTCAAAGGCATGATTTCAATTATGTTTAGCGTAATAGGCACACACACAGAAAAAGGATTTGCAGATCTCAACAGGAAATCTACTCCTATTATGCACTGTGACACCGACAACGATACGCATAATACACAGCCTAGAAGCATAAAGCATCAATTCATAAGTACATTCTGGAATCATAACAACAAAGTAATGAACATCAGGGCATAGGTAATGTACCCTTCAAGCTGGTGGGGCAGCTGAAGCCTCAACACTGGTACTTGTCTGAGAGATGGTATGGTCCGATAGAGGTTGATAAATACGTGCTTTCCTCAAAATTTCAGCTACGATCCAATACTTTCGCTTGCTTAGTGGTCTGGAAGGATCTAGTCGAACCTGAGAATCATATAGTATGAATTTGTCATGGTTTTGATTTTACAAAATGACATCATGGGAAGACATCATGTGATATGTGTAATGGTGAGTTATAAATCCAGTCAACAAAGAACATCAAAGCCTTTAATTCATGTCAATATAACAGGAAAAACTCTAAGACTTCTATAGGAAAAAGCATTGTGCTCGTTAGAATAATATCCTTTAAGAATGGAAGAATCCAAAATGACAAAGAAGAATAATGATCTAATAGCCTAGTTGTCATTTGACACAAAACCAATAGACTTACAAGGATGTTGAGTTTTTCTAAACTACAAAGGAAATACATACTCTTCTTTTTTTCTAACATTCTAGATTAAGCATTCGCTGCATTCAATGTCGTCATCTTGGTCCAACTAAATATTTATTCTTTCCCAACTCCCTCCAGACCTTTCTACTCAAATTTTCAGTCCCCATTTTATCTACAAGAACAGATTGTACCAAGACACGCAATCTTATGTTTTTCATTCGTTCATCACAACAAGAGAGGAATAAAGTTGAGATAAGGATAAAACATCCTCAATGCAAACCAAGTTTTATATCCATACTACCACTGCCATAGTAGATAGCCTATATTACAAAGGACCAGAACATGCCTTGACACACAATAGAAACTCTTTGTTTCTTGAGAAGTACTCATAACTCTCACAAAAATTTAAATAATAATAATAATAATGCTAGTCAAGAAACTAAAGCTTATACGAGAAGAATTGAGAAAAAAAATATAAACCTAAAGAAGGATGATGAACTACTATTACCTTACATAGTAACATTATAACAGAAACAAAATATAAAAAAAACCAATAAAAACAAATGCTTTTTAAGCATCCTAAATCCTTGAAAAAGGATGTAACAAAACCTAGACCACAACTGAGTAGTGTATGCCTTCAACCCATGCTATTCTTCATCTTTTACTTGACCGATCCATACGTACTTGCTGCCCCAAATCACAAAAATCTACTATTAGCTTAAAATCTCTTCAACTGAGTATTTTTAACTCCCGAGTCCAATCATCATATTTAAATAATCATCGACATCTGTTTTAAAGTCTATTCATCCTTCCGAATCTTCACTAGGCCACTTTCATGGTCAAAGGCTCGAAAACCAGTTCACTTTATTAGTTCTCAGAGCTACATAAACAAAAAACCATACACACAGAGATAGTTACACGACTAACAAATTTTTGCATCCATTAAACACAAATCAACACAAGCACCACATAGTACCCGGTCGCCGATGTTGCACCGATCATTCTCATCATGAGCCATGAACTTGGTAGTCCTCTTAATATATCTATTGTACAACTTGTGATGAAACAGACGATCCACCGCCACAACAACCGACTTCTGCATCTTATTGGACACCACGATGCCCACAACTGGCTTCATCTTCCCCAATCCACACTATTTCTAAACCCTCTACAGAACCCTTACACGAAATCTTTCCTTCCTGCAAAGAAACATTCCAACCCATCTCAGACACAACAAAATCAAAAACCCCGAAAGAAACGAATACCCTCAAAAGGACATCAAAATCACACCAAAGGGTCGATTGCGACAATACCCACTTGCCCCAAAAATGAAAGACCCTTCTAGGTCGAAATGGGCAAATTTGTGTGAAGTGTCAATATGGGAAGTTAACTACTGAGAAGAATATGATTAAATGAAAGGAAAGAGAGAATGCCTTTGAAGAAATGGGGAGAATCGGTGGAGGATTTCAAGAAAGTTTGGATTTGGAGTCGTAGCTTGGTGGGAGAGGTAGAGTTTATGAAGTGAAAGAGGTTTTTTTTATTCCTTTGAATTTCACAAGAGAAACTCGAGAAATGATTAGGATTTGAGATCCTTTGCAGTTGAGGCACCAGCACATCATCTAAATCATTAGATTTTTGATTCAAAGTTTAGGTTTATTTTGTGATTTTGATTTTCGATTTATTTTTTTTTATGGATTTTTGAGACTTATTTGAACAAGTATGATCTATAAAAATTAAACGATACATAGATGATGATTTGAGGTCATTTTAAGGATGCAAATGATGTCATTTGAACTGTTTTATGATGATATAAGAACTAAATAAGGTATAGTATTGATGAGGACGGAGTTCAAAGCGAAAAAAATAATATTTTTGGTGATTTTCTCAACTGTAACGACCGTTATACCCCTATAAAGACCGTTATTGTAACGTCCCGACTTTTCTGACCTTTTCATGAAAATCCACGTGACATTACTGCTGCTAGGGACCAATGTCCCAGCCAAACATACTCATCACATCCTAACTTAGTCATAAGAATTAAGTTAAATTCACTTATACATAATTAGTTTAGAAACTTTTATTGCCCTTAATCTTAACTCAGAATATCTCATTTGCAGCGGAGTTTGCATCTCTTTCAAAAATCAGAATATCTTTCACACATACGTTATATCTAGTATCAAATCTTAGGTCATACTTCTCCTCCAAATCTTACTCCTCTAATAAAAAGAAGAGGAAAGACACAGAAAATAATTATCGTGAGTTATAGGAAGTCAATAATGTATCGACCCCCTTCCTAGGGGATGCATGAGAGAAAAAAAACAAGAAAAGATGATCACTTATATCATATATTCTAATACTCTGAAATCGACACACCAGTCAAGCAGAACAGATTAAACGCATAGATCATTTACTCTGAAATATTAGAACAAGCACATTACTCAGATAACACAAATTCACCAAGCAAGTATCGAACTAAACAACACGATCGCACCAAACATACTTCTCCCACTCCAACTCCAGTCATTTATGCATTCATGTATATTTCATCTTGTGAATATTCCAAATATGTTATTGGGAGCATACTAAACTCATAATGTCCCATTTACTACTGGCATATCCTTTCTAGTATGAAAATCAAGACCTCCATATCAAACAAACTGAAACAAAGACATTGTGACACGACAGATCCCCGGTTCAAGTCTTATGCATTGCTGCACTTAGCAATTCACTTAAGACCTGTTACACTTATCATCATTTTAATCATACAAAGACGACAGACAATGGATACCCTCAATGTTACAATTATGTCCTTGACGAGACTTATAAAATTTCATAAATAAGCTCTCTTCAACTTTAGTAAAAGGGACATCCGTAAAAGGTGATCAGTCAAACCGATTTTCAGGGTCTTTTGCGATAAGATACCCTCATATAAAAGCGACCTCACAGCGTGGATTAAAGAATGTCATCGTCAAGTCATTGTATAACACAAACCACAAACATAATGCTTTTTTTATTTTATACCACGGAGTAATCTCACTAATTATGGATTTATATTCCTTTCGCACATTCATCCTCATTATGCCAACAAACAACACACCACACAACAACACTCCACAGCACTCGGTATTTAGCACACAGTATACAACAGTTACAATTAGTATTTTACATCAACCATATTTAGTAACTACGTCCAAAGATTCAAATGCATATTATAATACTCACGATATAATAATACGCATCATAATACACAATAAATTTAAACGTTTATCTTTTAACATAATTCTTCACATGCACACCCTCAGTCTCGTCCTTAAGTGACAACGAGCAACATCTTTAAGTCCTATGATATGATAGGTTTCATATATTAATACATTCCCTTGTAAATATTTATTCACGTTATGAAGTTAAGCATATTTGAGCGTACTTCTTGAAAAACCGTTATAATAATATTATTTGATGGTACCAAGATTTGAGAAAAATCTTTGATACTTATTCTGATAGTCCATGATGATGGTTTTATGTATTCATCATCATTGGAAATGTTTGTAAAAATTTGAAGTTTTTTCGGGGTCAAAACGGGTCATTCTCGGATTCTGTCCAACATAACCCTTCGTTACGTTTAAATCTATAACTTCTCGTATACATCTCCAAAAATTATTTTGTAAAATTCTACATAAACTAAACTCTATAATCTTTCCGTAGAATTAGAGTTTTCATCATGTAAGCTTATTTTTTCATTTAGATTTCGTATTATTTTTTGATTTATGCAGAACACATATCCAGATTCAGATTGTTGCATTTAGATTTCGAACTATTTTTGGATTTTTCTTTTATTAATATCCTTTTATTTTCTTCATTTTTAAGGAGATTAGGGTCGTTTTCCAATGGCTTTCACCCACCTTTGTCCTCTCAAAAATTCTACTTTAGATTATCATTTTTCTATATTTGAGAGATCGGATTTTGGTATAACGCTTTGGATTTCGTATATTCATCATCAGACCTTCGTTCTTCTAGTTATATTATCATTCTTTCTCTGTTTTATGTATAGTTATGATTATGATGATGCGTATAATGATGATTGATATAATGAGTGAGTAATTATATAGTGGGGATAGATTAATGAAATTATAGGTAATACGGATCATGAGATGAGTTAAATCACCAAAATCAGTTTTCTATGTTAAGATTGATATATGAAATCTGACTTTAATCCATTATATATTATGAATTCAAATAGGTTGATCAGCTATTGATCACATAACCTATCTATTAATGCATAACATTATGATTGATTGCATATAAACATTATAGTTTAAACTTATTTTTATCAATGTTAATGTTTGATTTATTCTCTTACTTTTCATTCAATTTATTTTTTTAACATATACGAGCTCATCGGTATATTAGGGATAGATAGATTAGATTAATTATACAAACTCAATGTTAATTAATAAGTTAACGAATATGATACTTTATACTCAAAAGTATCACAATCTAATCTATCTTAATAACGAATCCATATGATATTTATCAATGATTGATACTAAAAAATTCTAATATAATTAATCGACTTTTCTATATTTTTATCACATAAAAAAATATCTCAATCTATTTCTATCATAAATTTAGATTATTTTAATTTAGTTTCAATCATTTAATTAGTTTTATCAGTAAAAAATAAAACCCAAACTTAATTTTCATATTTATAATGTTTTTTTATAATGAATAAAAATAATAATATTAATAATACGATTGTTCAAATGATTCATCCTTTACTTCTAATATTATATTAATTTAATATTTTTAGAATAAAAATAGATATATATAAATTCAAATTTAACATGATCGCAAGAATAGACATCAATAAAAGGAAAATTTATGACAAATAGGATGATGGCCAAATAACCTTCCGCAAGACCTAATCACTACTAGATCATCCTCTGTTGCTTCTGAAAAGCAAGTCATCACGGAAAGAGGAAAAGCATGAGAAGCTTGCAGGGTTCAACCTCCTCAACATAGTCGTTATCTAACTCCTTGAAGAACCCACCCGGATGACGAGGAGGATCAGCAGAAGGAGAGTTCTACGGGTGTCGAATTCAGAAGGGAGACATCTTTGAAACAAGAAAGGTAAGAAGAACATGAGCAGATTGAAGAAAGAGCCAAGTTGGGGAATCAGACTTGTCCTCTCTCTAGAAGGTTAAAATGAAAACAGATTAAAAAAAAAAAAAAAGAAGAAGAAAGAGACCATATCTTTTATAAAAAAAAGATTATAAAAGCCTAAGGTTGTGAACAACTTGACGTTCGACGACTAAAGAAATGTTCAAAGGATGTATCATTCAAATCGGAGAAAGCAAACGAACTTCATAGCCGACTTGAAACCACCCGGCCAAAAGAAGTTCGGAAACATATTGATGGTCTCAAAATAATTATCTTACCTATTTTCTAAATATTATTGTAAAGATAGACATACCCTTTTAAATGAACAAGGATATCTAGGAAAAATAGTTATAGGGATATGATAATCATGGAGAATAATGTCTTATCAAAAGATATTCTTCAAATTCATCTCCCTAAGATAAATCCAAAAGATAAGGTTATCATCATCTTATGTAAAAGTCTAGGGGTCCAATAAGTGTACCCTCTAATCTCATATTCTCAAAAACATACAAAAATAATATAAAGTTGTTATGTTCTCTTAGTCTTGATCATCGACACATGATTTCGTCATTATCATCATTTAGATCATGATTCATAATCATTTGTTCTTGTAATTATTTTTTACACAAACAGATTGGAATGATGATACGAGGTGTGTCTTTTGTAGATGTGAGGATGAAATAATTGGCCATCTCTTTTTTCGATATGCATTCTCTAAGTAGGTTGTCCAGCATATGTTATCTATATGACACTTGAAGAAGGGACCAATGGGATGGATGTTCGTTATGACTATACAGTTATGACATGAAATAAAATGAGACTGAATGCAACTACCGTGTATGAATTATGAATGATGAAAAATAAATTATTTTTTCAACCAGAGTTATTCCAATCAGTAAAAAACTTTTGAAAAATCATGATATATCTATTAGTCTATTTTCATTTTTTAAAATTATCTATGTCGTTTGTATAATATTTGATGTGAAACAGATTATATATGAGTGAAATGATAGCTTAAGATTTCATAATAAAATAAATATAAAAAAAGGAAATGGAATAGAATAAAACTTGAAATAGACATAACTCAACCCTTCTATCAACCGTGGAGTTAGTGTGTGACAGTGCCAAATCCAACAAGGTACCCTTTTTTTTCGACCATCACATTTCTCCTCACTTTCCCCATTTTCTCCCTATAAAATCCTCAAAAAAACACAGATCCCAATTTTTCTCTCTCCTCGACTTGCGCAGTTGGCCCCCTCTTCGAAACAAACTCGACGACTTTCTCTCTCCTCTCCTCTCATCGACGACGGCGACGGCGGCGATGGCTGGATCATCACGCCGGTGACGAAGACGTGGACTCCCGGTGGCCGTTCGATCTCCATCACTTCACTCCAGCACTGCCACCACGGCTCCGTATCTTGATCCGCGATCGATCGCCGACAGAGTTTTGATTTTTTGTGTTTTGGTGTCGGCGGATCAGAGGTGTTTCGAAGGTGAGGAATTCGTGAATTGATTGATGGAGTGTCGTGTTTGGGATTGAGTTGTGATGTAGATTTGGTGTGGTGGTTGTGTCGGATTTGGTGGTTGTGAATTGGGGGGATTTGGGAATCTAGGTTTTGGGATTGGATTGGGGATCGTTGGATTGGGGGATTTATGGTGATTGATCTTGGGCGGTTGTTCTGGAGGGTTTGCGCCTGCTGGGATTGGGCTGGGGGAAGCAGGTTACTATAGGATCCCAAGCCCTGGCTGCATGATTTTTCAATTCATCTTGTGTTCCATGTATGTGAAACTATGTAGCCGAATGCAATTTGTAAGGATAAGTCCGCAAATTTTATGCCCCAAGAAGAGTTCTGTGATTCAGATTCCTACGTACCGCAGATTATCTTTGAAGTTAATGCCCCAAGAAGCATTCTGTGATATAGATTCTTTCACGCGCCAAGGGTTCTGGGTATATGGTTTTGAACTAAACCTGTGAGTTGGTAGTTGAACAACCAGTGCATGCTATGTCTTAAAAAGGATAGCACCTTATTAGTTAAGCATCTTCCATAGGATCACTAGGGTTCAGACTCAAAAGGATAGGTTCTCCTGAAAAAAAGAGATGCTTAAAGTGGAAAATGGTGCAGATTGAATCTTGGACCTCCTTTCTTTATCAATTGGTTCTGAAAATCTTAACAACTTTTCAATTTTATTAAAGTGTCACTCCTTAACAGTGTCTGATGTTTGTAATGAAGTTTTTTAAGTAGTAAGAAAGGGCGGCGGAAACAGATGCATACATGGGAATTATGATTGATTTGCTGAGTGCATGATGGCCGTCTTGGCGCATGAGTTCCATTTTTGTAGGCTGTTAGAAGATGACATGTTTTTTTCTTGTATATTTCGTTGCGATTAATGAGTGACTGAATTCAAGCGAAGCACATATCTCCATGGAGCGTTTGTTTTGTTTGTAATGTGTATTCAGTCCCGTGGCTGAATTCAAGCGAAGCACATAATTCCAGCTAATTAGGCTCTATGATTCACAATGTCGAATTAAATATCATCAAATCTAGTCATGAACAGCGGAGTGTGTCTGCTGGTTTTTGGATTTGACTAAAATGTGGATTTGGAAAAAAGCATTCAACTCTACTGATGGCTACTTGTTGAATTTTTGGTTCTTATGTTCATTTGTTTACAGCTTGTATGTGTGATTTACTTTGAGTTGTGTTCTCTCGAACCTGCTATATTATAATGTTATTTGTTATAGAAATCCCCATTCTTCTAGTTTTATCATAGTATTATTTTGAGCATCAACTCTATTGTTTAACTAGTAAGCTTCATCTTATTAGCATTCCCTGAATGATGTTTGTAGCAACTTGGTTCAGGAACAATATGGCATTGGGAAAAACGTTCTATTGCCGTGATCTGTACAAGTTATTTCTATTGCTTTTCTTCCCACAGTGAATTGAGATTTTGTTCCTGAACAACCAATCCTTGATTGATGTCTGAGTTGGCTTATCAATTTTCACATAGATACAACATAAGTGTAGTGATTAGATTCTGATGCATGATGGATCCTAATGGTGTTATCTCTCCATACCATTTTACAATGGGCTTTGGATAATCCATAAAATTAATGCTTCACTGAGAACGTAGTAGTTGTTTGGTTGAGTTTCGTTTGTTTTGATGCCTTTATATATGGTGCAGGAATCAAGCTTTTTGGACCACACAACAATGAATAAGGTAGTCCTCGGCTAATCCATGGTGGCCTAGTACTATATACTGTTCTTTCATATGCTCTTCCAAGTGACTGTCTTACTTTGCTCCTTTCCTAATCTATTATCAGACCTTTGCGCCCAAAGATGAAAGGATTGTTTCTACCAATCCATCTCCGGACACTGTCATCACAGGGCTACCTAGAGATGTTGGAGAGCAGTTGACTGCTTCAGATGCGGTTGCAGATGTCAACACAATGTACCCCATTAATACTTATGCCCCTCCTGAACAGACATACTACTATGGAGGTCGGCTGCCTCCTATGACAATTGTTATTCCATCTTCCTTGTGCTTGCAAGTTCTTGATTAACTGAGGTAATTGCTTGACTTCAGGTTTTGATGGTAACACCAGTAGTTGGGGTGCATATCCTACTTATGTCGGAAGTGATGGCTTGCAGCCTGTATCTCCAGTAAGCACAACATTGCTATAATTGATTGGGACTTCGGTTACTTTTCTCCTATCTCCACTATTGATTATTTAAAGTCTGTGCTACTTGTGTTCTTTTTTGTCATCTTAGGTTATGTTTGGTGATAATCCATCTCTTGGTTTACATCCGTATGGATTCAACTCCCAATTGGCATATGGGCAGTATTCTCCAGCTTCTGTCCAGCCATTAATGGTAGATAACCAGTTTTTTTCACCTCAGCAAGTATCATTTTCGCCACATTTTTACCCACAACCAAGCGCTAGTTCCTTGCCGCAGATGTCACCTACGCTCTCAGTTTCTCAAAATGAGCCAACTCGTGAAGGTAAGTACCTTTCAGGTCCCAATGCAGATTTTCCATTGGTCTGATTTTCGTGAACATGTGCTTGATGATTCTTTGATGCAGGCCAGCTTTTTGTGGACACTTCCCAAAGCTCAAGTTTCTACCATTTGCCTGCAATATTTACACCAGGCGAACATTCGTCAAATCAATCTAGTCATGCTGACTTGGGAATGAGGACCTTGTCTCCTTTGGGATCCATGGCAGCATATACTCAATCAGTGGGACCTTTTGCTTCATATGATCCTAATATGGGGCAGGTATTGCTTAACCAATTTTTCTTTTTTGTGACCCATAGTTCCCTTCGTGTAATTAACAGAGTAACATGGGCCTATGGGCTAAATTTGCTGTTTTCTGATGTTTGAATCGAAGAGAGCTGATTTATCCCCCAGTATTAGAATGCTAGATTTCCAGACCATGTTTATAACAGGAGTCTTTGGGACCTTGGCGGTGTTGAATTGTGTAAGAATTCTAAAAGTATATGGGAAAATAGGCACTTAGCCCCTCTAATCCAAACTTAATAAATTGTATCCTACTTATTATGGCTTTGTCGGGCAGATTGATCACCAGCTCTGGATCATTTTGGAGCACGTGTGCTCCCCATTTTAATCTGCTTGCATGAACCATGTTAAAATTTATACATGTATTAGATGAGTAACCGTTTGCAGCTAAATGCCACGTTCACAGAAGTAAACAGTATTTCCTTCTCTTATAGCAGGTTTCTCCGCAATGGACATTGCCTGGATTTGGGGTGTCGAACTATATGAGTGGCCAATATCGTTATGGCGGGGTTCAACAGAACATTAAATATGCTAACATGGCTAGTTCTCAACCGGGTGCCAACTACCGTTATCAACTGAGTTTAGAGAAGGGACGAAGTCAAAGGGAACAGGATTCTTCATATGCTGTTAGTGATCGTAATAGAGGTCCAAGAGCTACAAAGGTCAAGGGAAAGAGCACCTCCGAGAACAGTGCACCCCTTTCTTTCAAAATTGGCGAAGCTACTTCTGAGATTAACACTGAGACATACAATGATCCACATTTTCCGACAGAGTATCAAAATGCGAAGTTCTTTATTATTAAATCTTTCAGTGAAGACAATGTTCACCGAAGTATCAAGTATAGTGTCTGGTCTAGCACACCCAACGGAAACAGAAAGCTAGATGCTGCCTTTAATGAAGCAAAGGAGACGGACAACTGCCCTGTTTTCCTCTTCTTTTCGGTATGTAGCTTTGCATGTGTTTTGCTAGATTCATGTAGCCCGGGTTGTGGCATTTCTCTCTCTCTCTCTCTCTCTCTCTGTTTTTTTTGGTTTTTTTTTTTTATCTTCTCAGTTGTCTGTTTATAGGGAATGATTTTCCTTGATAGTTGTGGTGTTTGTTTTGTAAGCTGGTTGCTTATTACTCTTTATTTACAGGTTAATGCTAGTGCACAATTCTGTGGAGTAGCAGAAATGGTGGGACCTATGGATTTTGAGAATAGTGCAGATTACTGGCAGCAAGATAGATGGAATGGACGATTTCCAGTTCACTGGCATTTTATCAAGGATGTTCCTAATAGTAAATTTCGTCACATTCTGCTGGAAAATAATGAAAACAAGCCTGTTACTCACAGCCGCGACTCTCAGGAGGTAATGAGTCCTATATTGCAGATATATTCCATCGGTCTCCTACCTTTGTTCTATTGAAGTTTTTTCTCAACTGTGTTTCTAAGATATTTGCGCTTTCCACTGGTTAACTCTTTGTATCAAATTTGTGGACTCTTGCAGGTGAAACTTGAACAAGGTCTAGAGATGTTGAGGATCTTCAAGGATTATGAGGAAAATACATCTATTCTTGATGATTTTGACTTTTATGATGAGCGGGAGAGGGTATTGAAGGAGAGGAAGAGTCGGCAGTTTGCGAAGTCTTCAGCAGAAGCTTCTGGAGCTGTGACTGATGCCTCTATAAATGAAATTTCAGACAGATTAGATCAGGGTCTCCGTTTGGACGAGAAGCAAGGTGGTAGTGGGAAGTGAATGCATGAGTAGGTAGCTTCTCCTGCTGATTGATGCGTGTTCTCTTTGAATTCATCCTTCAAGTATTGTTTTCATCTGCTTAATGTGCGTCTTCTAGATCGTTCAGTTCATCAGCTAGCGTTCTTCTCTTCATTTCTTTTCTACTTCCATTTACCTGACACCAACTTTATGAAATAGTGGCCCAGACATGCAGTTTAGATTGTTGCATGTTCCCTCTCGTGACATTATCGTGTAGTGTGGTATGCGTCGTCGACTCTTTCGCAAATTGTACCTTTCCTTTCTGTTTGTTACAATAGTTTTCCTTTCTTAAGGACAACAAAGGGGGAAAAAAAAGAGAGGAAAAAGTTGTTGAAGAATGAGAGCGTTCTTTGGTGATGAATCTATTTGTAAGATTTTCCCCAATTGTTTGGGATGCATAACTAATAAATGGATGGAGCAAAAAGAACATTTGACCATTCTATTATATGATTTTATGCAGCTCCTTATCAATGAACATGTTGCTTAAACTGACTTCACTCTACTGTTATCATTTTTGCACCTCTGATGCTTAAGAAATTCAGAATGCGCAAGGGGAGTATGCTTACAACTGTATAGTATGTGCTCTGTACTTCTGCGTAACAGATACCAAGGATCGATGTTTTGTTGCAACATCTGGCAATTGGTGCAAGTTCATTCTATTTCCTGCACTCGTGTAATGATTTATCTGGGGTATATGGCCTGTTGCTGATCCTCTTTTGTTCTATGCACTTCTCCATCTCTTGATGTGTTGATTAGTGGCTGCATTCCTGTATGTCCCCTCTCTTGGAATGGTGCCAACCTCTATTGAGAGACAGTTCAATGTGCATGCGTAAGAATTATTTTCCTAAGGGGTATACTGGCTCGTTGCGGTTCTTGCATACCTCTTTCCATGTCAAGCAACACAAATCTTTGGCAAAGGTGAGGAAGGAACCGCCGAGACAGCGTGAGCAAATAGACATGATGTTCCTTCTCTTGGAAGTAGGCAACATTTTAAGCCATGATGAAGTAGGCGACGACTAATTCGACGGTGGCAGTGGCAAATGCGATGTTGGTGACGATGGCGTTGTTTTTTCCGATTGAGTTCTGTTTTCGAGCTATTGTGTCATGCTCTTGAGATGTAACGTAGGATGTGGATGTGGATGTGTCTGGCTGTGTTGGCATGCCGGTATGCTGGAAATGCAGAGATTGGCCTTCTGTGTCGCTGGTAGACAACTTACGACACATTGTGAGATTATTTTCAGGGTGGATCTGTTGTGCTCATTGCTGGAGCTGGCAAGTTTTGAACTGGATATGTGGATATCTCCTTTGCAATTTAGTTATATCTTTGTTCGTGTCATGTCATGATCAAGGCTTTTTCCATGCATTGCCGGAAGTTTGCAGGCTTCAGTTTTCTTTCCCCTACTGCTGATTTTGCAAGTGGAAGGACTTGCTGTGTTTTATCTGAAGGGAGTCGGTGATTGTGTTCTCAGGTTAAAGACAATACGTCAACACTATTGTGATTTTGCTTGAAATTCGTTTTGGAGATGCGTAGGCCATGGTCGATTGCTTGGTCATTGTTTTTGAAGGGTAGTCTAGGATAATTTGGGGTCTACAGCACGAGATTGAGTGCTGCTACTACTTGTTTTTGAAGCTGTGTGCTTCCTGTGGTGAATGAAGTGATCATTTTAGTGGTGATACTGAGTTCTTCAGATGGTCAGGTGCAATAATCTCGAATAATGACGCTGCTCCCTGGCAGGGACTCCCAGCTCGAATAATGGTTCTGACGCTGCTCCCCGGCAGGGACTCCCTGCTCCTCGCGGAGTCAATTTCAGCAGGAAATCAGTGGTTGCATATTTACATTTGAAAATCAGGTACACAATTCATGGTAACCTGTTCCAGAGACACCATTTAGACGTAAAACAATTCTAAATATCACCGACATATTGCCTTCAAGATGAAGAATTCTTCAATTGAGCTCAACGAATTGAAGCTACTGGCTGCATGAAAAGTATATTCGGAATCGTCAATAAGGCTATGCAAGTCATAATGAGATTATTCACAATACACATGACTAACATCTTTCCACAGTATGAAGGTGTTTGGAAAACCTGCGAGCCTAAGCAAGTTGTCGGATACAATCCAACCTACACGACTCTACAAAATCGAAAGTTGGAGAACTGGAGCAGAAGTAGGAAAGCACTCTAATGAGTTGAAGGCCTACTTAAAGGCGAAGATGTAAAACAGAAGAAAACCCCAACAAGCATCGTAAATTGCCAACCGTTGATTTCTTTCGTCATCGAGCTCTAGCGGAGCTGTTGAGACTGATGTACTTCCCGGCAGTATTGTTCCAGCCATTGTCTATTTTCATCACCTTCTTCGCCAGCCTCTTCCATTCATCTGGTTCTGCGCAGAATTGAAGGAAAAAATAGAAGAAAATAACAAACTTAGAGAACAAACATTATGTGATTTTTGAAACGAGGAATGACCACTGCCACAATGAAGAGCATTTAAAGGCGGCTTCAGATTAAACTTACTCTCCTTGTAGTGAGTAAAAGCACGGCCTAGAGCCCATTTGAGAGATCCTTCATCAATCCCTTCGAACACAAACCTACAACACAACAGTGGAAAGTGCAGGTCATCAGATGCTCAACAGAAAACGAAGTATTTGAATGCAGCATGATTAAATGCATATCCAGAAAAATTAGGGTGCCATCCCAAGTTCCAGTTAGTGATCAAATTGAACTGCACATGCGACCAGAAATCCCAAGGAGCAAACGGGCAACCATCAAACATAAGGACAACATAACTTAATATCATTGCTGGACAGTTTGGCCTTGGTGCGGATCTTGTCGAGAGAGTTCCCATAGAACGACAACTTGACATAATTCTGATAACCCAAAATGCAGTATGTTTGGTCTCCTTTCCTCTCAATCTCTCGCTCCGCTCCTCTAAAGCTTCAACAACTGTCTAACATACTTTTCTGACAACTGTAATCGATTTCCCCTCCTTATGCCTTATGTAGATACTCTGGTAGCGTAAGGGCATCCTCACCACAGGAATGCCTCTTTCCTGGACTTTGCCAGGAATGAGCTTGGGCAAGCCCTTGTAGGTCCTCCGGTTTCAAGCTCTAGGAAACTCAGATAAAGAAATTCTGGAAGAGTAATTATACTTGGAAGGGTGAACGGGAAGAAATCAGAAGATTTCTTTTCCCAGTCATCACAAGGATAGGTTTGTTATCAAAGCATATCCGTATGTATTCGCAAGAATGCATATTGTTGCATATAGCAGTTCCAGCTCTAAATCCACTTATCTTTTCAGGGAAATGGACATCAGCATAAGGTCCAATTTTACATTTCTCATAAATCTGTGAATAATCAGAAAAGAATCTCTAGCCTGGGTATTGTTATCATATATCGCCACTCAGGAGGCTGGCAAGTTGAAACAATAGAAATAGACTACTCTCAGTAGCTTCTTCAATATCCAAGAATTTCAATTACCCATGTTTAGGAATGGAAAACCATCAGTGACTTTAACTAAATGACTTATGCGTTGGTGGCTTCAGGATTTGTTGGATCATCTATTTCAAAAACTGTATCAGCAAGACCGCCTGTCTTCTAACTACGGGAATCTGGGGAATAATACAACACCACCTCAAATAAATTTGATATTCTGTAACTGGAAAACATTAGATGCTAGAGAAATAGTTTGCATACACAACTACAAGATGGAGAGGAGGAATTTAGAGCATGGCATTGCCATCAAACTCTGCTTTTTAATTTTCGAAGTAGAGTTGTTGCAATTACAATACAATAGAAATGAGCCTGGTAGATTAATGTGCATAATCTAAACATTATCTCGACTTGGTCGACAGTGATAGACCCGAATAAATCACATACCGCACCGTAACGCATTCCAATCATCTGAGCAAGACCACATGGCTCATATATTGAAGGAACCAACACCATGTCAGCAGCAGCATAAAGCAATTGGGACAATTCTTCACTGCATGGGCTTGTAAAAAATATATACAAAAAACAGAAAAAAAGAAGAAAATTTAACAGTACGGATTTGTCAACAAAGCTGTCCATTAATGAGTCGATGATCATGATCCATAGGGAAAGTACTGAGTCCTTTCTCTTTTTGTTTTTTTAAAGCAGTCATGCCGTAATTGATGAAAATTATCATCATGACAGACATGAGGATTAAGAACATAAACACAATTCAGCAATGGAAAAGTTAAAGGAACTTTTTGTGTATGAACTAGAAATAAATTTTACCTGTAAATCAACAATATCCTGATTCTGGAACATTTGTTGTGCTACATGCAACATAACAGCTAGTCAGCGCAAGGGGATCATCCCCACCCCCACATGGTAAGCCGTTCCAACAACTCCTCCAAGAAGAGAAGAGGTCAAGGAATCAAAAGCTCTGTTGAGTGCGGAGCTACTTTGTGGTGGTGAGCCCGTCAGCGAAAGCTACCAGGTCAGAGAAATCCTTCGGGATTTCCTTTTAGGAAAAAAAAAAAAGCTAGTCAGCACAACAATCAGGTCCAGTTCTCTATCGCAATATGGAAGATCTTGAGGCCTAGAAAACCAAGGGTACCTTGGGACTCTATTGTGTGGTTCAAGGATCATATTCCTAGGTATTCCTTTATCCTTTGGTTAGCTGTTCATGGGAGGCTATATACCATGGATCGTTTGATGGGCATGGGGTGAGCAGAATACTCTGCTTGTGTATTTTGCAAAAAGGAGATGGAAATGCATGACCATCTTTTTTTCTCTTGTGATATGATATATCCTTTGTTGCAGATGTGGATGATTAACAATCAGGTCCAGTTCTCAGCTTCAACCTGGATCGACTACATCACCCAGTTCACTAGTAACAAACCCTCTATTCTTGTGAGAATCATGTTTGGCAGCCTGGTATATGCAATTTGGAAATTCAGGAATGATGCCATATTTACAGGTGTCATGCTCAGTGTCCATAACATGAAGAAGCACCTTTCCAAGTTTGCTATGGATATGCATCTTTCAAGGAAAGACAAGCTTAACCAAGCTGATCTGCAAATGCTGAAACTATGCGGAGTCCAGACATAGACTTTTAGGATTTTGTACATGTTTCATCCTAAAGTCTGATGTAAAATTTTTGTATAGCTAGAGTGAGCTAGCTTGTGCCTAAGGGACAGTTTTGTATGATTCCCTGTGTAAGAGCTTGATGCTTCTAGCCAGCTCTTGAACGCATTGTAAACTCTATTGTTTTTCAATGGTCGAAACACAGCTAGTTGGTGCATTTGGTCACTTGATATTATACTGCAAATCAGATAGATAGTAAAAAAAACTACAAACAAAGATTAAACAGAGGAAAGACTAAACAAAGCGGTCCCGAGTAAAGATCACGTTAACATCACAAGAACAGAGGGTCCCAACCTAATTCACATTCTAGAATCTTTGCAGATACTGAGTAGTTTTCTTGTACAGTGCTTTCTTTTTATGAATTACAAAGATATATATATAGCTGCATGTTTAAGAAGGAGAGTCGTAAAAAAAATAATGTTTTAAGGATGATTCTAGGGCATTCATGAAACTTCTGCCCATTGTTTACACAAGAGGCTAGCACAGAGAGAAAAGCATACTGGGGAATAGAATAATCAAGAGGTTGTAACATAGGATCACACATTCTCTACATCCTCCCTTTTATTGCAAGCCCATAGATAAGTTAGATGAGTATCACTAGCATTACCAAATCTACGAGAGATTTGAACTCCCGGTCAACTTGAGCATCAGGACTATATCATTGCAGACAAGAAGGTATAGTAAATCTCATGAGCTAGGACTAAGTAATAGCCTTTCAAGATCTGATCTATCTCAGGCTGTTTTGGCAACTAAAAGTGTTCAATAAGAGTTGCAAAAATAAAGCACGCAGAGAGAGGATTCATGCATATGAATAAAATGAGGAGGACAGTGTCAAAAGGCTTGCAAGTGAAGCAAAAACTTGAGTTTCAACAAGTAAACCAACTCAAAGCACATGGCTAGGCTGCTTAATCAAAAATTAAGTTTTCTGGACCCCCCCCCCTCCCCCAAAAAGAAAAAAAAAAGAGAAAAGTAATATTAATAATTACTCCTTCTATCTCAATATACACGCAATATTTTGACTTGTTGCACTAATCAAACACGTATTTCGAGGAGTTTCGTTCTTCGTTTTAACGATGTGACAATATTATAAAATTAGCATCAGATAGAAGTACACAACTTAAACTATCATTAATGTATCACGATAATTTTGCGAAAAATGATGTTTATTATCCTATGTAGTGAGTCAACATTTACATCGACATGTGCGCACAGTCAAAATGTTCAATTTATATTGGGACGGAGAGAGCATTAAATATTTTTTTTCTTCATTGAGAAAAACAAATATTTTTTCTTAAAAAATTATTAAAAAAACATTATTTGTTTCATCTCGCTTAAATTACTCAATGAAAGAGAACAAGGGAGGCCCAGAAGGCGAACATCAAAATCACTGGAGAAGAACCAAGAAGTGTTGATCTTCAACACTCGTGATCACTCAGCTGCAGTGTTATCAAACATCTTTAATTTAAAGCAGGAAAGGGATACGAGCTGTTAGATAATCAATGATGGTAGACAAAGCTAATCAGAAAAGATAAGCAAACATGGACTAGATCAACAACATAGTAAATCTCGTAAATCAAAACTGAAAGTGATAGGGAATCACAAGACCGAACTTACAAGTTCCTCAACCAGCTTAATCGCATGAGTGATCAGATGAAGACCTTTTTGAGCAACCAGTCTTGTTATGCAGACAATCAAAGGCACATTATCACCTGAGGCATGACTATCAGTAACAGCTGCAAGGGATTCCGCGGGTAATCCAAGGCCTTGGACATAGTGCTTGCATATCTTTTTCTCCTCAGTTTTTTCAGCTGCCAAGAGAGATAACGGAAATAAGATAAGAGCTATTTTAGACAAACAAAATAGTAATCATAATCCAGTTCTTTCACAATTAAAAATACGAAACTGGAGAAAACACATCAAAGCGATGCTCGAAGTCGTTTCAGTGAACCTAGGCCACACACATATATGAAGTACTAAATACGCTGACTATTACACATAAATTAAGATGACAAAATAGACGCTAACATCCTTCTAAGACATGTTCAGTGGCTAGATTTAGTGTTCTGTTTCATGCCATTATGATAAACCATACTCGTCCATAAGTTCCTTGAATGACTGAGTACATGCATTTATGTTAACGATTAATTTACACAAGTTAAGAGTACATGCATCTATGTTGATTGTCCAAACAATCCAGAATTGGAAGTTATAAGTGAAGCATACCATCAAACTGAGCAGGCAGAAAGCTACCAGTAGGAGCGTTCCATATTGCATCATCTACGCCATTCAAGAAACCATGGTACCTGGAGAAGTGTAAACCAACAGCTGCTTCAAGAATAACATAAAATTTCATTTAGAGAAATTGGATTCGCCAATTGTAAATGTCCTGAAATTTTACAGATTCATCATCGCGTCATGTAAGGGAAAGCATAATCTTCTTTCAAAATTTATCTCTCAACAGATTCCCTTCAAATCACAATCTTCAAATATCAATTGAAACTATTTTTCTTTCTTAAGTAGAAGCAAACACCAGGTCTACTCCAGGAGCCCTTAATCCACATTACTGCTTCAGCCATACACTAGAGTATGTGGCTTAATGTGCCCGCTTTCTTGCTTTAACCCTCGAAGTTCACCGAAGAGAAGAAAATAGTGATCGACTACATTGAATAAGACAAGTTCAAGAGAATTACAAACAATAAACAAATAATTGTTTCACAGGAGATCTTTTATTAAGAAGAAAAGTGAGTTTCAAAGCATCAAGAAATGATGGAACCCTTACTTGTCTTTATGCGTTATCAGAGTACTTCCAAGCCAACCGGAGCGAAGTGTTTCTCTCATATACGTTGGAGAGACTGTACTGAAAATGGAAAACAATCACACACCCGGCGACGATGACAACTAGAAAACACAGACAACAAACATAAAAGAAAACCTTCTTGATCTTATTTATATCAAAATTTAAAGAACATGAAACATAAACATTAAAAATTTGGTGGGTAGAAGTAATGCATACAACTGGCTATTTTTCAGAATTTGTGGGCCGAACTTGTTTGAATAAATCTCATAAAACTCTAACCTTTATATCGAGTTATTTACAACAAATCATAATCATAAGCGGAAGCATACCTGAATCCATAAGAGCAAGCGGGTTGAAGATCGCCTAGGGTTAGGGTATCTTCCGGTTGATACACACGCTAGGGTTTCTCTCTCTTACGATGGGAGACCAGAAAGATGTAACGTATGTTCAACCGGGGACCATAACCTTTATATATATATAGTGGTTCTTAACCCTAATCAGCCCATCATCAATTAGGATCAAGCCCGTAAGTATCTATACAATTGGGCCCTATACTTTATAAGACGACATATTAACCCACTTAATATTAATATCCGTAGGATCACCAATATTTGGGCCAAACCGAAAGATAGCACATAACATATAATTAATTCGTATAGTTAAATTGTCCATGTATATATAATTTGAGTCCATTAATCCAACAATCCTTTACTTGGACGACATATTCATGTACATGCACAAACCTTAGTATTGTATGTCACAATATAACCTTAAGAGCTTAATAATGCCATCAACTTGTAATCGTCATCAACTAATCCGGTCCATCAATCACATCAACATAGGATCAAAGAGATCTATGTTACATTGACATAACTAGATCCAACAATAATCACGTATATCAATATTATCAACGACATAGATCAAGTATAGGTGTGTAGTATGGAAATAACATAAAATTTGATTCGAAATAGAATGTCTATTTTCAACTGGTCCATCTTAAACTTTATCGAGATCAATCTCAAAAACTGTAAAAGTACATTAAACTTTAATATATCTACCATAGTATTCACCACCACGGTAAGATTTGACGGTTTTAATCCTTTTGCCTAATTGATTTTCAACTTCGGCCTTAAATGATTTGAACACGTCTATTGAATGGGACTTCTCATGGATGAGATATAGATACCCATAACGAGAGTAACCGTCTATGAATGTGATAAAGTATTATTGACCATTTTTACAGGGTATTTGAAATAGCCCACAAATATCTGTATGTATCAATTTTAAGACATCTGAAACTCTCTCGGCACCTAATCTAGTCTTATTTGTTTGTTTACCCTTGATACACTCAATGCAAATATCTGAATTTGAGGAATAAAAAGAATCAAGAATTGCATCTGACACGAGTTTTTGAATTCTTAGTTTTGATATATGACCCAAACGCTTATGCCAAAGTGATAAGGAATTCTCATTGGTTAATTTTGTTTTATTACCATGGGAACTTATATGCAAGGTTTTATTATGTGAGGCAATTGTATCGAGCAAATATAGGTTATCATATCCGGATAAAAGGCCGGAACCAATAAGATGTTAACCTTGAAAAAGACTAAATTTATTGTTTTCAAATGAACAAAAATAACCGAATTTGTGCAATGGGAAAACTGAAATTAAATTCCGTGTAAATGACGGTACAATAAATATCTTTTTTAAATCCAAATAAAATCCAGTCTTTGATATCTTTCTAATAGCCTCAACTTCAACCTGCTTAGAGTATTCTTTATAAAACAAAAGTCAAAAGTATTTAGTATCTTCAAGCAGTGGAAGGTGAAGATAGAAATGCAGATTGGGAGGGAACTGAAGTACTTTAGATAAGAAAATGGCACATAATACAAAGAAGATAGTCTTCTAAAATTCTCCCAGGATCAAGGTATCACGAGGCATTTTACTATAAGGGGAACTCCGAACCAGAATGGGATAGCTAAAAGGATGAAGATAACTTTGTTTGAAAGAGCTCAATGCATGAGATTGAATGCGGGTTAGCCAAAGTGTTTCTGGACAGAAGCAATTAACATAGCTTGCTATCTCATCAATGCGAGTCATTCATCAGCCATTGAGTACAGAGCTTCGAAAGAGGTATGGTCAGGAAAACCTGTTGATTATTTTGGTTTTAGACTATTTTCTTGTCTTGTATATGTTCATATGTAGAGTGTTGAGAGGTCCAAGTTAGATGCCAGATCTAAACAATTCATCTTTCTTGGTTATAAAGACGACGTGAAAGGCTATAAATTGTGGGATCGAGTAGCTAGAAACAAAGTTGTGAGTAGAGTTGTGGCTTTTTATGAAGATCATATACTAGAAAAAACCAGAGGGGGAAACCTTGCAGAGAAGAAAGCAGTTGAGTTGGAACTTCAGAAGGAGTCTCAAGCAATAAATCACAATGAGTCTCAGAGAGTAATTGAGAGTTCTTATGATCAGGTTTAGGTTGAATAGGTTATTGACAACCAGTTGAGTAGCCCTACACCACACCTTTTAGGAAAGGTAAACGTGTATCCTAGACCTCCAGAAAGATTTGATTTCAAGGATATGTTGTCTTTTGTTTTAGTTGTAGGCAATGGTGATCCTAGTGGCTACAAGAGAGCTATCTGTTCTGTTGATCTCAATAAATGGATGGTGGCTATAATAGAGAAGATGAAGTAACTTAGAAAGAATAAGACTTAGGAGTTGGTGAAACTTTCCAAAGGGGTCGAAACCAATTGGATGCAAGCGAGTGTTCAGAGTTGAGGAGGGACAAAAGTACAAGGCTCAGTTGGAGATCTTCTCTCCAGTAGTAAAGCACACATTGATCAGGTTACTTTTTGCATTGGTAGCAGCTTATGATATGTAGCTAGAATAGCTTGATGTGAAGACCGCTTTTCTTCACGGGTATCTAGAGAAAACCATCTATATGTAACAGCCGGAAAGGTTCCTGGAACTGGGTAAGGAAAGCTAGGTGCATAACTTGATGAGATCGTTGTACGACCTGAAGTTATCTCATAGGCAGTGGTACAAGTGATTCGATGGTTTCATCGTAACACATAGATATTCTTGTTGTGAGTATGATCCTTGTGTTTACTATTTGTTTTCTACATGAATGACCTTGGTGCTGCTAAAAAGATCCTTGGAATAGAAATCCGAAGATATAGTGTAAATCACAGAGTTTACAATGAATAGCCTTGTGGGGGGGGGGGATGAATAGGCTATTCAAAAAATTTCACTATTCAGTGCATCCTGGTCTTGGTTAGTATGCACTTAACCTCCTATAGACTTACGGAATGTGTTTGCAGTAGAGACAAAAATATTTCAAAGTTGTTGATAGGAATGTGCAATCCCTCCCGTTTTATAGAAATTGATGAACAAAACATAGGAGTATTAGCCATGATGCTATTAGTATGATTAGACTAGAAATTAGGTAGATATCTACAGTTTTGGTCAGATGTTAGAGAGAAGACGGTCACAGATAAAGAGCACTATATGGGCCACCAGATGCAAATTATTATAGAGAATTTTGGATAAGTAACTAAGACATACGTGGGCAAAAAAAAAGCTGCTAATGCTTCAGGATCTAGGATTGAACTTCCAGACGAGGACCAACACAACAATGCATGGATTGCATCAGATTTGAGTGCAAACGAGATTGTAGCAGTGGCTGGGTGATGATGAGGTCTCAATGGTACTAAATGCAGACTGAGTGATAGTAGACTGGAGTGCAGTAGAGATAGTTGCTTAGGTTGGGTCAGCGGTCTGAAGATAAATCAAATTGAAGATTTGAGGTTCAGAGTGACAGTACGAGGATCTAAAAAAAGTAAGCTATCAACATTAGTGAAGGTTCACATGTAACCAACTTTCACCATCTGATCAAGTACATAAGTCACAAAGTTTGAGTCTCTATTGCCCACTACCTTAGTATTCTGCAAATAACATCAGTGTTGAAATTAATTATTCTGTTACATTATACTAAAAAATTTTAAAACAACCTATTCAACCTTCATCTAGGTTGTACTTATGGATCATATAATTGGTATCAGAGACTGTCTTTCCAAACCTAACAGGTTTGGAAAGAAAAGGTCATATCTTTTGATTTATATCTGCATGAAATTACTAATAGTTTATTTTATGAAGAACATATGGCTTCTCCAAAGCTACACAAATGCCCCAACAGTGGAGAGCATAGGGCGCTTTATTGCCCATCAATAAATCAAATATTTAAAGCTCTTGATAATGATGTACTCATAAGATACATTTGATAATATTCTCAAAACTTTATGAAGACTTTATGATAATAGGGCGCTTCTAGGAGAGGTTCAATGTACTCATCAACAATCTCAAAACTTTATGAAGACTTTTGATAATAAGGAAGTCAACCTGACATTCATAAGATCGCTTGGTGAGATCTGGGGAACAAAGACCACTAAGGAAGTCCAGGGATCTTACCAAGATGTCCTTATCCTAACTGTATAGTGTGCTGTATACCTATAACCTAAAAGTTGAGCAGAAGGAACAGATTGATGAAGAGGTGAGATACAGGAATCGTCTGCAAAGAGGAAGAAAAAGGAATACAACAATGGGAACTTTGGAAGGAAAGAAAAAAGCAAAGCCTATGCTGTTAAAATATGGAGTGAGACAGACTCAGATGATGAAGAAACAATATCCAATGCTCAGCTCTGTCTCATGGCAAAAAATGAAGAAAAACAGCAGGTATTTGATTTTTCTAACTCAAAGACTACTTTAGAGGAATTGAAAGAGGCACTTCAAGAAACGTCTAAAAACTTTATTTACCTCTCAAGGGAACATAAAGCGAATCTCGAGCTGATTGCAAATCTCAAAGAGAATTACACTCTAGGATATGAAGAGATTATTTGTAACCTAGCAGTGGCTCAAAATGAGATGAAGAAATCGGATGAAAAAGTAAAGCTCCTTAATACAGTAGTGGAAACACTCACATTGAAAAATGGTGAGCTTCAAACTTTGGTAGATACATGGAAAAAAAAGACCCTGAACTTGCAAAAAATGCTTAACATGGGTCTATCCTCACATGACACGACATGCTTAGGTTAGAAGGACTCGTTGAATAATCTTTCACATTTAAAAGTGATTGATAATGTCACCTTCAGTAAGAAAAAGACAAAGCAGACCTATGCAAAAGTTTTGTAGATGGGCAAAGCCTCTACTTCACAAGGAGAGAAGAAGAGTAAGGCCTTTACTACTCAAGGAAAGATTACGAAAGGAAGAAGGATCCCTAGTAATCTTTGAAGAAGGCAAGGCATGAAAAACTAAAGGTTATGGAACCCTTGGTACAAGTTCTTTAATCTTTGGAGATGTAGCTTATGTTAAAGATTTAGAACATAACCTGCTTTCCATTAGCCAATTATGTGATAAAAATTATGATGTCTCATTTTCGCATGATTCATGTCAAGTAAAAGACAAAGTCACCAAAGAAGTCAAACTCATACGAATCAAGATGCAGTAAGCCTCAACTCATCATAGTCAGCACTATAATGTCCAAGATATAACTCATCACAGTCAGTACTGTAATGTCCAAGATATAACTTAGAGGGGGGTGAATAGGTTAATTTGAATTTTATCAATTTTATGTAGCGGATTATGAGTTTGCAGTTCACTGTTCTTTACAGACTACTTGAGCATTCTGTAGCTAACAATTCAAGGTCTACTGTAGAGATTCCAATTCTTGGAATTTGTCTTTGTTTGACTATGATGGTTGATTTCTAACACTTCTAAATATCAAGCAATGAAAGTAAATAAAGAGACACAATATTTATACTGATTCAGACACTTGTTATCAATTGATAAACAAGAGCTTAGTCCACTCTTCCCTTGGTGACCAGTGTAGTCCAGCCAAGAGGTGAGTATAACTATCTTCTTGTTTTTAGCCTACAAGACAACTTATTTTTCCAAGCTAGACAACATGTAGAAAAGATAAACACCCACGATCTTCACACAGATTTACCAATCTGAACTCTGCTGCAGATTATGTTCTTCTTGTAGACTAGTGAACTCTTCTTTTCACAATTCAGTTCTCTTGAGTAATCTTTGAATGTTGATTGTTTTTGCACACTTTCCTTTCAATCCTTGCTCAACAGCATTTCTCAAAGAGCTTTATTGATTTCCATTTATGGGCTTAGGAAACGAACCTATTGCAGCTTGACACTGTTTCTGATGCTGACATCTTGCCACTCGTGTTCCCCACCAACTTGTTTTTGATGCTGGCAGTCCACTATCTCCAAAATTTACGCCGTTACTACTTTAACTCAAATCTTTGTTTGACTAACTCCAGACCTGTGACCTCACCATCAGCAACCACCTCTGCTGCATCTAGTCTGCATGTTGTACTGTGAGACCTAGTCTGTACTAGTCCCTATTGTAACCTCGTCTGCACACTAATCTTTTGCACATTGATGCATTCTGTGTTAGTCCTTGTCTACAAGCTCAGTTCCTAGATCCTGAAGACTTTGAAGTTCTTTTGTTGTTCATCAATGCCTTACTTGTTTATCCAAAGCCCTCTATAGTAGTTTGCATCTGGTGACTCATCTGATCTTCATCATCTACAACCGTCTCCTCTCTAGCATCCAACCTAGACTGCAACTACCTACTTGATTTCTCGCCTGAACAACCTAACTGCATTATGATTAATACATCTCAGATTTGTTATATAAATTTCTATACAATTGGAGGGATCACACATTCCTATCAATCTCCCACTAAATTGATGCTAACAAAAACTCCTATGTAAAACAACAAGATTACAACTTTTCTTGTTCTTAAAAATTACTTTGTTTTTCATTTTACAAACCAAAAACATAAAGAAATAGAAGGAAAGAGCATTAAAGAATTTAAGCTTGTCTTTGATACTCCTTTCCTTTGCCGCGTTTATGCCTGAGTTCTTTTTTTGATTCTTTTCTGTGTTTTCTGGATCTTTCCTCTAAATCTTTATGTCGTCTGCGTTAATCATGAGGCTGTTCTTGATGATGTCTGTGGCTTTTAGCAGACCTTTCCCTGTTAGAGAAATGTCTCCTCTTTATTGCAGAAGATTTCTCTCCCTGAGTCTTGGCTAGGGTCTTCTGCTGCTGTACTGTAGGAGTCCTTTGTGCTTCTTCAGAACTACTTCAAGCTTGGTTTCAAGGAGTCCAAACTTGGTGTCATTGATGTGCAGGGTTTCATCAAGCTATTGCCTTGTTGTTTGTAGTTCCTTTTGAGTGATTTGTAGTTCCTTTTCCATTTTTATGAGATCTTTTTTTGTTGGCTTTTAAATTTGTTGAGATTTGAGGAGCTCAACTTGTGTTGTTGGAGATTAAGGGCATTTGCTCTATGCATTTGATCGAGAATCCCTGTTGTTAGCTTGTCAAGGGATGTGCGAAGTTCCTCAACGCCCTCAGTTCGGATTTCCTTTCATGTTCAATCTGTTCTGCTATCGGCTGCAGGGTGTCAAGTAACTCATGAAGTACATCTCTATTCCATTCGTTCATGTTGTAGAGTTCTTAGTCCAATTTTCCCAGCCTATAGTCTGTAGTGTCCTTTGAAGTGGAGGAGGGTAGTCTTTGTGTAGATATTCTTGGTCATACTCAGAGAAATTTGAACATCATTATCAAATGTTGCCTTCATAGTCTGCACTACAGAAGGAGAGGTTGTCTACTCTGTAGAGGCACTGCTGCTTGGCATGCCTTTTTTAATTTGTATGGTAGGTGGATCTTCTTATGTTTGCATCTTTCCAAAGGAGGAAGGTGGTGTAAACAGCAGATTAAACAGATTTTGTAAGGCAAGATGAGTTGGGGTGGATTTTGCTTCCTGGTCTGTATTCTTTGCCTAAACTGCAGTGGGAGGTATCGTTTGATCCCATCCTGCTGTTGATGTGGTTATCATTAGCTCTTCTACTGTAGGAAATTCTTCTTCATGGTCTTCATGAGTTTCTTCCTCTACTGTCACCTCAAGAAGTATCTCAGGTAGTGCTTCAGTAGCGCCTTCAGCTGCTATTTGGTCAATCTCTGTGGGTTAATGAACCTCAGCTGCTTGATCTTCAACTACTAGAGCTATCATTACTTGTGTCTGCTATAGATTCTTCTGTTCCATAGCCTTCTTCTTGAAATTCAGTGGGAGCTTCTAATTCCTCTTCTGCAGGTTGCTCGTCTGCAGGTTCCTCAGTTGGAATAGTTTGTTTCTGGACGCCTTCCCTTGCAAGCTGATCGATAATATCATCATCATCATCATGAGCATCAGGTTGTGGTTGATCATCTCTATCATTCTCATCATCACCTAATGGTTAATATTCTCCCAAGTCAGGTCTAGAGAGAAAATCATATATTTTTTCTACTGTAGCAAGTACATGCTTTTCCAAGATCTTGTTGAGCTCAGCTTCAATTTTGGGGTTGTTCACAAACTCAATTGGCCTGAGTATTACATGTCTTAGCCTGGTTGTCTTCAAGGTGGAGTCCTTCAATTCTAGAGCTCTATTTAGGAGAATATGAGCCTCCTTAGGTCTTGTTTACCTGTTGGCAGTCTTCTTCTATGATTGAGCTAGTTAAACAACCTCTACTTCTGTCATCCTATCGGATTCTCCAATTAAACAACCTCTACTTCTGAATTGACTCTGTCGAGAGTCTTAGGGCCTGAAGGGATCAATATTGGTCTGGAAGATCTTGTTTGTCTTCCAGTCCTTGTTGGCCTCTTTATAGGGAGATTATGTTGAGCTACAAACTCCTGAATCATGCTTGCTTTTTGTTCTTTCAGCTGCTGTTTAGCTTGCTTCTTCTCTTTAAGCAGTGAAGAGGTTGTTCTTGCTATGCTGGTTCTGAGCCGTTGAGCTTGTTTTTCTATGTTTTGCATTATGTGCATAATTATATCTAAGACTTTCTCTAGAGAAGGTCTTACTTGTGTTGCTCTTCTCCCTCGCCTGGGCCGCTAGACAACTACTTTGAAGCTTCATTGGTTCCTTTCTGCCACCATTCCATTAGAGTAGAGGCCAACACCATTTTCAACCCTTTTGAACAGAAGCACATTACTCGTATCAAAGTGTTCTGAGAACAGACTGGGTTTATCCTTTTGAACCTCAATCGTGTGGTAGTTGTCCAGACCTCTGTTGCAGTTGATGGTTTTCCCTATGTAATTACAAAGGTGTCTATTCCACTGCTTGTGAATGGAATTATTACAATAGTTGTTGGCTCTGTTGCAGGTGTTCCTATTGTGAGGGAAGGTACAACAGAGACAAATTGAGTTGGTTCAGTCTGAAGAGCTGCAAGATCAGCTTCTATTTTTCTTATCTTATTCTCTGTATATCCTTCAGCAATGAGTCTTTTTCTGAACTGAGCTCAAGGAACTTCAATAGTTTGCTCTATCAGCAGATTCTTCTGAGTTTCTAGAAAGAGGTTTCGAAGGTTCTCGTCTGCTCCATTCTTCAACAATTTCAATGCCACATTGGTATCATGGAGTGTAGCTAGCTCTGGTGCCTTAGAAGGCATTCTTGAGGACGAGGGCTCAGTTATGGCTTCAATCTATACATCTGCAGACTGTACTTCCACCTCCATTAGAGTTGATTTTGTAATGGGATGATCTGAGATGGTTTCTTCATCGAAATTTTGCATGATTAGCTTCCTTTTTGTTGTTCTTTGCTTTGTCTGCTTGAGTGGTTGTGCTCTTCTTGCTGGTGCTTTCTTGATTTGCTTGGTTTCTGGTCTTGTTTTTATTGCAGTGGTCGTCTGCACTGCTTGTCTTCTTGTCTACACTTCTGTAGACTTGATGGCTTGTTTGCAGACTTGACAATTGTCTTTACTGCTTCAGTGTGCTTTGTCAAACCAATAGGTTGCTTGCCTATCTTTTTGACATCGATTTCTTTGGCCATGGTTCATGGCCTCCCAGTCTTGTCAGATAATTGCAATTTCTGTTTGAGAAGAATACCTATTGCCCTTCCAAGCAATGCCTATTTTGATTGCACAGCTTTTGTAATTTGATACATCATCAATTGTGCCCAATTGACTACATGTCCTATAAGAATATCACACATGATCTCCTACTGATCAGTTCTGATCTGATCTTTGCTTAATTCAATTGAAAGAATGACTTTCTTGACTATGTCAGCGAGAAGTTTGTGTTGTTTGGATAAGAACTTCTTCATAGTTCTTATACCTTCATTCCACTTGTCTTCTAGAAGCATGGCATGCCTCCCTGTTGTTACAGTTTCAGGTGGAATTATCCTCGATCCTTCATTGGAAAGGTTGAAGGTCTGAGTAAGGTTGTACGCCTTGATGTAGATGGTTATCTTCAATGCAGAAGGGGTATAGGAGATTAACTATAAGTTGTCTGTCACTTTTGCCTCGTTGATAAGATCAAGTACCTCTTCTTCATAAATTGTGCTGGTTTGCACATAGAAATTCTGCTGCTGAGTCAGAGAGATCAAATACCTGCTTTTGTTCATCTTCTCTGGCCATGAGACATAGCTAAGCATTTGATATGACATCTTCATCATCAGAGTCTATGTCACTCCATGTCTTTGCTGCATAAGCTTTGCCTCTTTCTTTTCTTCCAGAGGCGACTTTTTTGTGGTCCTTCTTGAACTTTAGTGTAGAGGAGTCTTGTGTTGGTCATCTGCATTGTGCAGCAAAGTGTCCTGGTCTGCCACAGTTGTAGCAGACTTCTTTTTCTGCATCTTTGGTTTTTGAAGGGAAGTTCTTTTTGAAAGTTTTTTTTAATAGCTTTTTGAACTTCTTTCCCATCAATGTTAGTTCTTCAGATAGACCTTGTTCAATGCCAGTGAACAAGGTCTTCAGGAAAGAGAAGACGTTGTTCACTTGCAGACGAGGTATCATTGGTCTTCTCTTCGGCCATGGATTTAAGAACTCTTTCATGAGCTTTTAAGGCCAAGGTCTTCTTTATTGCATCATCTATTTGCTTCTTTTGCTAAACTTCAAGATTGTAGGTATGCAATACACCATATAGTTAAGCCAATGACATTTTTGTTAGATCTTTGGATTCTCTTATGGCTTTGGTCTTTGTATTCTAGATTTCACCAAGAGATCTAGGTTGACCTCCTTGTTTTCGAAAGTCTTTCCTAAGGTTTTGAAATTATTGATGAGAACATTGAACTTTTCAAAGAAAGTAGTCAGATTCTCATCAGATCTCATTGAGACCGGTTCGTATTGTTGTATTAATACATTTTTCTTGTTTTTCCTGATCTCATTGGTTTCTTCATTTCTTAGTAGTAGAGCCTCCCATACTTCATTTGCTGTTTTAGTATGAACCACTATCTCAAACATTTTGTCATCAAGAGATTTGAATATTTGATTTATAGCTTTTCTATCAACCATCTCCAGATCCCAGTTTTCTCTCGACCAGAGGGATTTTGGTCATTGTACAACTCTTGTTGAATCCTTTAGATCTGACATCATTGGAACATTAGGTCCTCCCAGGATAATGTCTTGCATCCTTTCGTCTATTGAGTTGAGATATGCAAGCATTCTTAGTTTCCAATGGTTGAACTTGTCGAAGGAACAAGTTGGAGGTTCTCCACTGTTAGGACATTTAGTGAACTTTGGTGGTGCCATTGTTGTTGTTGATGATGATGATCTTCACACACAAAACTGTTAGTAACTTCTTTGCAAATAAAATATATGACCTTTTCTTTCCAAGAAATGTTAAGTCTGGAGAGTCAGGTTCTGATACCAATTGTAAGATCCAAGATATAACCTAGAGGGCGTGAATAGGTTAATTCGAATTTTATCAATTTTATGTAGCGGATTATGAGTTTGCAGACCACTGTTCTATACAGACTACTTGGGCAGTCTGCAGCTAATAGTTCAAGGTCTACTGTAGAGATTCGAATTCTTGGAAGTTTGGCTGTGAGGGTTGATTTCTAACAGTTCTATACATCAAGCAAATAAAGAGACACTGTATTTATACTCGTTCAGACACTTGTTATCAATTGATAAACAAGAGCTTAGTCTAGTCTTCGCTTGGTGACCAGTGTAATCAAGTCAAGAGGTGAGTATCACTATCTTCTTGTTTTTAGCTTACAAGAGAACTTCTTTTTACAAGCTAGACAACTTGCAGAAAAGATAAAGATCCACGATATTCACACAGATTCAGCAATCTGAACTCTGCTGCAGAGTGTGTTCTTCTTGTAGACTAGTGAACTCTTGCTTTCACAATTCAGTTCTCTTGAGTAATCTTTGAATGTTGATTGCTTTTACACGCTTGCCTTTCAATCCTTATTCAACAGCATTTCTCAAAGAGCTTCATTGGTTTCCGTTTATAGGTTTAGAAACTGAACCTACTGGAGCTCGACACTATTTCTGATGCTGACATCTTGCCACTCGTGTCCACCACTATCTTGTTTCTGATGCTGGTAGTCCACTATCTCCTGAATTTGTGCCGTTGCTGCTTTAACTCAAATATTCGTTTGACTGACTCCAGACCTCTGACCCCACCATCACCAACCACTTCTGTTGCACCGAGTCTGCTGCACCTTGGTCTGGATGCGATACTGTGAGACCTCGTCTGCTCTAGTCCATATTGCAACCTCGTCTGCACATTGATCTGTTGCACATTGATGCATTCTGTGTTGGTCCTTGTCTACAAGCTCAGTTCCTAGATCCTGAAGACTTTGAAGTTCTTTTGTTGTTCATCAATGCCTTACTTGTTTATCCAAAGCCCTCTGTAGTAGTCTGAATCTGGTGGCTCATCTGATCTTCATCATCTGCAGCCGTCTACTCTCTGGCATCCAACCTAGACTGCAACTACCTACTTGACTTCTAGCCTAAACAATCGAACTCATTATGCATTATGATTAATACTTCCTTAAAAAAATTAGAAAGGATAAATTGTGTAGACCATGCCAAGAGGGAAAGTAGACTAGAACCTCTAAACTCATCAGAATTAGGTAGAATACTGCAGCTATTGCATATGGATGTTTTTGGTCTAGTAGAAGAAGAAAGTTTAAATAGAAAGTAGTATGCCATGGTTGTCGTAGATGACTATTCAAGATATGCATGGGTAATGTTCTACTCAAGGCATGCAAGATCCTACGATTCACCATTAAAATGCTATGAAAAGGGTTTTACGTTGTGTAAAAGCTACCCTTGGCTATGATCTTATGTATAAAAAAGACGAACAATTTCTGTTAAGTGATTTTGTAGATGCGGATTATGAAGGGAACATCAATGATCGTTGCTCAACCATGGGCCATTCCTTTAGTACAAATTCAGCGAAAGTTTCATTGTGTAGCAAAAAGCAACCAAATGGCTGCTCAAGAATGCATATGGCTGAAGCGATTGATTGGAAATGTTTATGTAGTGGTTGATTACAAGGTTTCAATCAAATGCCACAATGAGAGTACAATAAAGCTTTCTGGTAATCCAATGTTTCATTCCTATACGAAGCTTATCGAAGTACACCATCACTTTGTTAGATAAAAGGTGCTTGACCAAGTTATATGCTTGGAGAAAGTATGGATTGGGAATCAAGTTGAAGATATTTTTATAAAGACTCACGCAAATAGGAAAATTGAAGCATTAAGAGGTTTTCTTGGTTTGGTTGACAATAAGTATTTACATAGGAGTGTTAAAAATTAGTGCATATTACCGTTTCTCTTTTAGTCGTGCCGTTTTTTGGATCTCTTGTTTAGAATATAAGTTTGTTATTGTTAATAGGAAATGTTGAAATCGTTGTGAAGGAGATAGGAGAACAAAAAGGTTCGACGAGAAAACAGGCGCTCGAAAACATACCGGGTACGGGATGCCCTGGCGCGGTTCTGTTTACAAGGAGACGATTGTTTTTGGATTAATGTGAGATCGATTTAGGTTTTGTCCGAGATTGTGTTTATATCTTCTTATTGATGAGGTTATAAATATCCTTGTATTAGATTTAATTGTAATGAATCTCTAGAGGTTTGTCACAAAGATTGTGAGAGTATTTTTCTAGGGTTTTAGCGAAACACAAGAGAGATTGAGAGATTGAGAGAGCAAATCGTTGCAATCGTGTGATTCGATTAGTGGATTATTTCTTGTGGGGTATTTTCTCCCGAGGACCGGGTTTATCCTATGTTAAATCTTGCTTGTTGTTGCTTTATTTCTTGTTTGCGTTGATCGTTGTTTGATTATGATATTCGGATCCATTAGATTCTCAAGTTAAATTCAAATCGAATTCATAACAAGTGGTATCAGAGGCAGGTTGTTTTGAGACAAGGAAAGTTCGGATCTTTGAAGGTAAAGATTAGATCTTTACAATAAAGATCGAATCGTTGATAAAGATTGAAGCTTTTCGGAGTAGATGTGTTGCGTAGACGAGAAGAGGGTGAATACGTGCCTTCTTATCCTTCCTCGGATCAACTTCTTCTCTCTTCGCTGGTTCGACCCTCTCCCAAACTTCCTGGGCATCTATGATTGCCTCCATCTTTATTGTCCATACCGTTTAATTGGAAGGGTTCAGCATTGGGCAATGAAACCTCACTCCATCGCTCTCCTTCGATAACTGTTGGGGAAAAATAGACATTGTTTGGATCTTTTTAAAAAAAACTTTCTTTTTCTTTTTCTTTTCACGCGACTCCAAACACAATCCTTGTATTTTTTCCCCTTCCTTTTCCCTTTTTTTCACTCCCCTTCACCTTTCTCTCCTAACACAGCCTGGCACCAGCACCACAACAGCACAAAACGACGTCGCTCATCTCCTCTCCTCTTCTCCCCCTCTAATCTCCTCGGGCTCCGATCAGCCTTGGCAGAAATCGGTGACGCCGCAGAACGATGTCGCAGTCAATAGGTTGGGCTTCATTGGCGCCGCACTCCCTTTGTCTCCTCGTAGATCTGCTTCTCACGGGGGTGACTGGCTGGTGGCTGAGGCCTGGAGGGCTACACCATCGGTGACGGGTTTGTGTGACTTGGGTCATCGTCGGAGACACGACAGATTGGTTAGAGGTGGTGGGGGTTGATGAGAGCTCCTCAGGTCGTATTCGGGGTTGTGGCTGTCAGATCTGGTTCTCCTTGAGATCTGTTTGATCGAGATTGATGGGTCACGACGAGTGGTGGCAGGTACGGGCTCGCCTTGGCAGGGGAAGATCGACGCGGTTAGCTCCTCATCTGCTGCCATCTCGACGGATATCTCCTCGCTCGGGTCTCCTCAGCAACTTCCTCCTCTCCTACGGTCTGCTTCTCATCGGCTCTGCCCACCGCACTACTGGCTTTGATACCAAATGTTATCCTCGTTTGGTTTGGACATGGCCGGAGCCGGATTGGTGATGCGTGATGAGACAGTGATGTGTCGTGGTGGTTGGCCATGGGGTTTGGTGATGATAATGCGTAGGGAGAAGAAGATGGGAAAGTTGGGAGACCGTCTCCTATTCTTTCTTTTTTTGGCTCAAGTGCACACACTTACACTACTTTGGGCTAGTACTTAAAGACATAAACACGGCTATCTACTTTTCTTTACCTAACAAACACGAAGCGTGTCTAACAAACACGGCTATCTATTTTTCCTCACCTAACAAACATGTCATGTGAGGATTACCAAATCACAACCTCGAAACATAAACTCGATCCATCTCCATAACCAGAAACTTGGCCCGAGAA
The DNA here is from genome assembly GCA_001925005.1 of Drosera capensis. Classification (NCBI taxonomy): domain Eukaryota; kingdom Viridiplantae; phylum Streptophyta; class Magnoliopsida; order Caryophyllales; family Droseraceae; genus Drosera; species Drosera capensis. The sequence continues at coordinate 61,855 of LIEC01011592.1, forward strand.
GGATTGGGCTGAACCAGAACAAGGGCTTCTCATCGTCAGATTCATTCAACTGATGCGGCCGCGATCGCAGAGTGCAGACTCTGGTGCACTGCACTGCACTGCACTGCACCGCCAAGTGAGTTAGAAGTATCAATCAAGTACTACTCTCGAATATGCTGCCAAATGGGGCAATGCCCTGACCATTCGTGGGATCTGTGCGTCGCATGTGAACAGTAAATGGTGTTGGAGGTAGGACTGAGGAAATACAACGGATATCGGAAATATCAAATCTAAAATTGTGGTTTTGAAAGTTCATAAACTAATTATATGTATATTGTTAATTAGTTTTAAAAAAAATTGAATTATTTTGATACAAAACAACATTAAAACATCTTAATCATCCATATATTTTTAAAATTTTAATGGATCATATTTTACTGTAGAATAGTCAAGAGGTTTTATGCTCTTTTCATAACCTACTTTGATTTTGTTCCCAATTGTAGCTGCAATGTATTGCATCCTGCTCTCCATCACAAAAATCATAGAAAACGTTCACTTGGATCGGGAATTTTCCCTGCAAATGAAATCTTTCATTTTTACCAAAATGACCCAACTTTTATGAAGAGATGAAGAGTGAGCGTAACAACGAAGGGATGTGTAAGTGGAGAAAAGTTTCAAGGTGAGAACGTTTAATTTATCTGTGAGACGATGTGTGTCATTCATCATCGTTGCACAGTATGAATTTTGTCACATAGTATTCAACTTCAATTTGTGACCTCTATAGCTGAACGACAATAATGGCCACCAACCA
>LIEC01011592.1:62664-93856 GCA_001925005.1 Drosera capensis
TCTTGCAGGTGAAACTTGAACAAGGTCTAGAGATGTTGAGGATCTTCAAGGATTATGAGGAAAATACATCTATTCTTGATGATTTTGACTTTTATGATGAGCGGGAGAGGGTATTGAAGGAGAGGAAGAGTCGGCAGTTTGCGAAGTCTTCAGCAGAAGCTTCTGGAGCTGTGACTGATGCCTCTATAAATGAAATTTCAGACAGATTAGATCAGGGTCTCCGTTTGGACGAGAAGCAAGGTGGTAGTGGGAAGTGAATGCATGAGTAGGTAGCTTCTCCTGCTGATTGATACGTGTTCTCTTTCAATTCATCCTTTTAAGTATTGTTTTCATCTGCTTATTGTGGGTCCTCTAGATCGTTGAGTTCGTCAGCTAGTGTTCTTCTCTTCAGTTCTCTTCTACTTCCATTTACCTGACACCAACTTTATGAAATAGAGTGGCCTAGACATGCAGTTTAGATTGTTGCATGTTCTCTCTCGTGACATTATCTTGTAGTGTGGTGTGTGTCGACTCTTTCGCAAGTTGTACCTTTCCTTTCTGTTTGTTACAATAGTTTTGTTTCTTTAGAACAAAAATGGGAAAAAAAAAAGAGTGAGGAAAAAGTTGTTGAAGGATGAGAGCGTTCTTTGGTGATGAATGTATTTGTAAAATTTTCCCCAATTTTTTGGGATGCATAACTAATAAATAGATGGAGAAAAAAGAACATTTGACCATTCTATTATATGATTTTATGCAGCTCCTTATCAATGAACATGTTGCTTAAACTGACTTCACTCTACTGTTATCATTTTTGCACCTCTCTGATGCTTAAGAAATTCAGAATGCGCAAGGGGAGTGTGTTTTGAACTGTATAGTATGTGCTGTGTACTTCTGCGTAACAGATACCAAGGATCGATTCTTTCTTGCAACATCCGGCAATTGGTGCAAGTTCATTCTATTTCCTGCACTCATGTAATGATCTGCCTGGGATATATGGCCTGTTGCTGATCCTCGTTTGTTCTATGCACTTCTCCATCTCTTGATGTGTTGATTAGTGGCTGCATTACTGTATGTCCCCCGGGAAGCTTCTTCATTGTTTCTTGGAATGGTACCAACTCTCTTGAGAGACAGTTCAATGTGCATGAGTTAGAAGTATTTGCCTAAGGGGTATACTGGTTCCTTGCGGTTCTTGCAGACGTCTTTCCATGTCAAGCAACACAAATCTTTGGCAAAGGTGAGGAAGGAACCGCCGAGACAGCCTGAGCAAATAGACATGTTGTTCCTTCTTGTGGAAGTAGGCAACATTGTAAGTCATGATGAAGTAGGTGATGACTACTTAGACGGTGGCAGTGGCAAATGCGATGTTGGTGACGATGGTGTTGTTTTTTTCCATTGAGTTCTGTTTTCGAGCTATTGTGGCAGGCTCTTGAGATATAATGTAGGATGTGGATGTGTCTGGCTGTGCTGGCTGTGCTGGCGTGCTGGCGTACTGGCATGCTGGTCATGCAGAGATTGGCCTTCTGTGTCTCTGGTAGACAACTTATGACACATTGTGTGAGATTGATTTCAGGGTAGATCTCTTGTGCTCATTGCTGGAGTTGGCAAGTTTTGAACTGGATATGTGGATAGATCCTTTGCAAGTTTAGTTATATCCGTGTTCGTTTCATGTCATGATCAAGGCTTTTCTCCATTCATCGCCGGAAGTTTGCAGGCTTCAGTTTTCTTTCCCCTACTGCTTATTTTGCGAGTGGAAGGACTTGCTGTGTTTTATCTGAAGGGAGTAGGTGATCGTGTTCTCAGGTTAAGGACAGTACGTCAACACTTTTGTGATTTTGCCTGATTCGTTTTGGAGATGCATGTGTCATGATCAATCGCTTGGATCATTGTTTTTGAAGGGTAGTCTAGGATAATTTGGGGTCTACAGCTGCAAGATTGAATACTACTACTAGTAGTTTTTGAAGCTGTGTGCTTCCTATGGTGAATGAGGTGATCATTTTAGTGGTGATACTGAGTTCTTCATATGGTCAGGAGCAGTCATCTCGAATAATGATGCTTCTCTCAGTCAATTTCAGCAGGAAATCAGTGGTTGCATATTTGCATTTGAACATCAAGTACACAATTCATGGTAACACCTGTTCCATAGACACCATTTAGATGTAAAACGATTCTAAATATCACCGACATATTGCCTTGAAGATAAAGAATTCTTCAATTGAGTTCAACGAATGAAAGCTACTGGCTGCATGAGAAGTATATTCAGAATCGTCAATATGGAGATGCAAGTCATAATGATATTATTCACATGCACACGACAAGATCTTTCCACAGTATGAAGGTGTTAGAAAACCTGCGAGCGCAAGAAAGTTGTCGGATACAGTCTACAAAATCGAAAGTTGGAGCACTGGAGCAGAAAGTAGGAAAGCACTCTAATGAGTTGAAGGCCTGCTTAAAGACGAAAATATAAAACAGAAGAAAACCCCAACAAGCATCGTAAACTGCCAATCGTTGATTTCTTTCCTCATCGAGCTCTAGCCGAGCTGTAGAGACTGATGTACTTCCCAGCTGTTTTGTTCCAGCTATTGTCTATTTTCATCACCTTCTTCACCAGCCTTTTCCATTCATCTGGTTCTGCGCAAAATTGAAGGAAAAAAATAGAAGAAAATTACAAACGAAGAGAACAAACATTATGTGATTCTGAAACGAGGAATGACCACTGCATTTAAAGGGTGGCTTCAGATTTAAACTTACTCTCCTTGTAGTGAGTGAAAGCACGACCTACAGCCCATTTGAGAGATCCTTCATCAATCCCTTCGAACACAAACCTACAACACAACAGTGGAAAGTGCAGGTCATCAGATGCTCAACAGAAAACTACGTACTTGAATGCAGCATGATTAAATCCATATCCAGAAAAACTAGAGTGCCAGCATAAGTTCCACTCAGTGATCAAATTGAACTGCACATGCGACCAGAAATCCCAAGGAGCAAACGGGCACCATTAAACATAAGGACAACATGACTTAATATCATTGCTGGACAGTTCGGCCTTGGTGCGGATCTTGTCGAGCGAGTTCCCATAGAACGGCAACTTGACATAATTCTGAGAACCCAAAATGCAGTATGTTTGGTCTCCTTTCCTCTCAATCTCTCACTCCGCTCGCCGAAAGCTTCAACAACCGTCTAACTTTTAACATACTTTTCTGACAACAGTAATAGATTCTCCCCTCCTTATGCCTTAAGTAGATATTCTGGTAGCGTAAGAGCATCCTCACCAGAGGAATGCCTCTTTCCTGAACTTTTCCAGGAATGAGCTTGGCCAAGCCCTTGTAGGTCCTCTGGTTTCAAGGTCTAGGAAACTCGAATAAAGAAATTCTGGAAGAGTACTGATACTTGGAAGGGTGAACGGGAAGAAATCCGTAGATTTCTTTTCCCAGTCATCACAAGGATAGGTTTGTTACCAAAGCATATCCGTATTTATTCGGAAGAATGCATATTGTTGCATAAAGCAGTTCCAGCTCTAAATCCACTCATCTTTTCAGGGAAATGGACATCAGAGTAAGATCCAATTTTACATTTCTCATAAATCTGTTAATAATCAGAAAAGAACCTCTAGCCTGGGTATTATTATCATACATCACCATTCAGGAGGCTGGCAAGTTGAAACAATAGAAATAGACTACTCTCAGGAGCTTCTTCAATAACCAAGATATTCAATTACCCATGTGGAGGAACGGAAAATCATCAGTGACTTTAACTAAATAACTTACCCGTTGGCGGCTTCGGGGTTTGTTGGATCATCTATGTCAAAAACTGTATCAGCAAGACCGCCTGTCTTCCTAACTACGGGAATCTGGAAAATAATACAACACCACCTCAAATAAATTTGATATTCTGTAACTGGAAAACATTAGATGCTCGAGCAATAGTTTGCATACACAACAACAAGATGGAGAAGAGGAATTTAGAGCATGACATTCATAGTTATTAAGACGTTAAAGTGACAAGGCGAGTCGAGGGGTCCAGAAACTCCTAGGTGCCCGCCTAGTCGTCCATAAGGCGATAACACGATCATACAAACCAACTATGCAAATTTATACATCAATTACATATAAATTATAGCTTATATATTTTTTTAAAAGGATATCCCGAATGATTTCCCTTTAGTCAACCGAATAGCCCGCAAATCCGGAGAACCATTTAAACCAACTTTCGTTGACGGACTCACCACTACAAAGTAGCTCCGTACTCAACCGGTTTTGGATCCCTTAACCTCTCCTCTTCTTGGAGGAGTTGATTGAGCGACTTACCAGCTGAGGTGGAGATGATCCCATATATAGCTTATATATGTTGAAATGTTTTATATACAATATAATACTACTGCCATATGATTTTAAAAATAAATACTATCTATGTAAACAATGTAAGACTTATGATATTTTAAAAGAAAACATCTAATCAAATATGTTAATACAATCGTCGAATATGTTTTGACTTTATATATAAAATTATAAAAAAAAACTTGTCATTTTTTCAAACAAGATCTTATCTTGTGTTTCAAATTTACAACTGTGAAGTAAATCACGTTATTTACCACTATGCTTTTAATTATTTTTTTCTTAACAAAAAAAAACCGTAATCCCTTGCTTTCAAGGCGTCCAAGGCATTACCTAAACGCCCAAGGCGACACCTAGGCGTCCAAGGCGACATCAAGGCACCCGCCTTGCCCTAAAAGTCAAGACGAGAGCAAGGCAAACAAGATTTTGAGGACCTAGACGCCTAGGCGTCGCCTTGATATTATGAAGGCATTGCCATCAAACTCTGCTTTTTAATTTCTGAAGTAGTGTTGTTGCAATTACAATACAGTAGAAATGAGATACACAAGCCTGGTAGATTAATGTCCATGATTGTAATTTACACATTATCTCGACTTGGTTGACAATGATAGACCCGAATAAATCACATACCGCACCGTAACGCATTCCAATCATCTGAGTAAGACCACATGGCTCATATATTGAAGGAACCAACACCATGTCAGCAGCAGCATAAAGCAAGTGGGACAATTCTTCACTGCATGGGATGATAAACAAAATACAAAAAACAGAACAAAAGAAGAAAATTTAACAGTATGGATTTGTCAACAAAGCTGTCCATTCATGAGTCTATGATCATGATCCATAGGGATCATCATGACAGACATGAGGATTAATGACATAAACACAGTTCAGCAATGGAAAAGTTAAAGGAACTTTTTATCTCTGAAATAGAAATAAATTTTACCTGTACATCAACAATATCCTGATTCTGGAACCTTTGTTGTGCTACATGGAACATAGCAGCTAGTCAGCGCAACAATCAGGTCCAGTTCTCTACTGCAATATGGAAGATATTGAGCCCTAGAAAACCAAGGGTACCTTGGTACTCTATTGTGTGGTTCAAGGATCATATTCCTAGACATTCTTTTATACTTTGGTTAGCGGTTCATGGGAGGCTATATACCATGGATCCTTTGATGGGCATGGGGTTGATGGAATACTCTGCTTGTATATTTTGCAAAAAGGAGATGGAAACGCATGTCCATCTTTTTTACTCTTGTGAGATGATATATCCTTTGTTGCAGATGTGAATGATTTACAATCAGGTCCAGTTCTCAGCTTCAACCTGGATTGACTACAGCACCCAGTTCACTAGTAGCAGACCCTCTATTCTTGTGAGAATCATGTTTTGCAGCCTGGTATATGCTATTTGGAAATTCAGGAATTATGCCATATTTAGAGGTGTCAAGCCACTGTACATAACATGAAGAAGCACCTTTCCAAGGTTGCTATGGATATGCATCTTTCAAGGAAAGACAAGCTTAACCAAGCTGATCTGCAAATGCTGAAACTATGGGGAGTCCAGACGTAGATTTTTAGGATTTTTGCATATGTTTTATCCTAAAGTCTGATGTAAATTTTTGTATAGCTAGAGTGAGCTAGCTTCTGCCTAAGGGACAGTTTTGTATGATTCCCTGTGTAAGAGCTTGATGCTTCTACCCAGCTCTTGAACGCATTGTAAACTCTATTTTTTTTTCAATGGTCGAAAAACAGCTAGTTGGTGCATTTGGTCACTTGATATGATATTGCAAATCAGATAGATAGTATCAAAAACTACAAACAAAGACTAAACAGAGGAAAGACTAAACAAAGCGGTCCCAAGTAAAGATCACGTCATCATCACGAGAACAGAGGGTCCCAATCTAATTTACATTCTAGATTCTTTGCAAATACTGAATAGTTTTCTTGTACAGTGCTTTTATGATTAACAAAGATATATTATTAGCTGCATGTTTAAGAAGGAGAGTCGTAAAAACAATGTTTTAAGGATGATTCAAGGGCATTCGTGAAACTTCTTCTGATTGTTTACACAAGAGGCTAGCACAGGGAGAAGAGCATACTGGGGAATAGAATAATCAAGAGGTTGTAACATAGGATCCTCTCCTTTATTGCAAGCCCATAGATAAGTTAGATGAAATCATTAGCATTACCAAATCCATGAGAGATTTGAACTCCCGGTCAACTCGTGCATCTGGAGCTTTGCCCAACACAACCATCTGCCCACCCTGAAAACAACAAATAAGGTACATGGAGCTAGTGAAAATGTTTAACTATATCATTGAAGACAAGAAGGTATAGTAAATCTCACGAGCTAGGACTAAGTAATAGCCTTTCAAAATCTGATCAATCTCAGGCTATTTTGGGAACTAAAAGTGTTCAATAAGAGTGCAAAAATAAAACGCACAGAGAGAGGATTCATGCAAATGAATAAAATGAGAAGGACAGTGCCAAAAAGCTTGCAAGTGAAGGAAACACTTGAGTTTCCACCAGTAAAAAAACTCAAAGCACATGGCTGGGCTGCTTAATCAAGCATTAAGTTTTCTGGACCAAAACAAAAAAAAAAAAACAAAACAAAAAGAACAAATAATAATAATAATAATAATAATAATAATATTACTCCTATCCCAATATACATGCAATTCTTTGACTTATTGTACTATTCAACATATATTTCGATGAGCTTCATTTTTCGTTTTAACGATGCAACAAAATTACAACCTTAGCACCAGATTGAAGTACACAACTTAAACTATCATTAATATTTCATGATAATTTTACGAAAAATTATGTTTGATTATTCTACGACGTGAGTCAAAGTTTACATCGACATGTGCGCACAGTTAAAATATTGCATCTATATTAGGACGAAGGGAGTATTAATATTTCAAGACCGAACTTACAAGTTCCTCAACCAGCTTAATTGCATGAGTGATCAGATGAAGACCTTTTTGAGCAACCAGTCTTGTTATGCAGACAATCAAAGGCACGTTACCACCTGAAGCATGACTATCAGTAACAGCTGCAAGGGATTCTGCAGGTAATCCAAGGCCTCTTTGGACATAGTGCTTGCATATCTTTTTCCCCTCAGTTACTTCAGCTGCCAAGAGAGATAACAGAAATAAGATAAGAGCGATTTTAGACAGACAAAACAGTAATCATAATCCAGTTCTTTCACAATTAAAAATACAAACTGGAGAAAACACATCAAAGCAATGCTCGAAGTCGTTTCAGTGAGCCTAGGCCACACACTTACTTATATGAACAAAAGTACTAAATACGCTGACTATTACACATAAATTAAGATAACGAAATAGATGCTAACATCCTTCTAAGACATGTTCAGTGGCTAGATTTAGTGTTCTGTTTCACGCCATTACGATAAACCATACTCGTCCATAAGTTTCTTGAATGACTAAGGACATGCATCTATGTTTTTAAAAGAAAATCCCGAAGGATTTCCCTTGGTCAACCGAATAGCCCGCAAACCCGGAGGGCCCTTTAAACCAGCTTTCGCTGACGGACTCACCAAGTTAGGCTGAGTCGCTTACCATGTGGGGTGGGGTGATCCCCCGGACATGCATCTATGTTGATTGTCCAAACATTACAGAATTGGAAGTTATAAGAGAAGCATACCATCAAATTGAGCAGGCAGAAAGATATCAGTTGCAGGGTTCCATATTGCATCATCTACGCCATTCAAGACACCATGGTACCTGGAGAAGTGTAAAACCAACAGCTGCTTCAAGAATAACATAACATTTTGAAAGTCCCAATATAGCTTGCTGTGAGACTGGAGAGAGGGGGGGTGAATAGTCTCTATTTTTCGAAGTTTTATTGTCAATCTAACAAAAGTTAAATAGAAAGTAACGTTGTTTTAAGCTTACTGCAGTAATATGGAACCTTATCGTAGTAATGTTGGTTCTTTTTAGTTTATTGTTGGTCGAAGTTGATTAGCAATATGATTAAAGATAATGAATGCAGTAATGTAAGAGCACGAGAAATTTTTATACTGATTAGAGTATATAGATAAAATATGGTTATATCCCTTACTCTAGTCTTCCCTTGACTATCAATATGATATGTCAAGAGGATATTACTGTCTGTGATTGTTTTAGCCTCACAAAAACAATCTGTCACCTTACAGTATGTAAATAACAATACAAATCAATTACTAAATCTTTTCTTCTTCTCAACAGGATTGGAAACAGCCTCTTGCAATCGTTTGCCTAGCACTAATGCTATTCAATCCTTGCTTCAAATCTTATTTTCAAATAGCTGGCTCAGATCTTCAACTATCAACTTCTCACATAGTTTACTTGAAACCTTACTATATTTGTGTTTCTTTCAAAGCAAAGGAGATTCAGAAATTCAAAGGTTATGAAACCTTGGGCATTGTCGTTGTATTTATAGGCAATCTCAAGTTTCTAGTCGTCGTTGAAATCGTCTTTTCTTTGAAACATCACTTTCATGTCACCCTGAAACCATATTCACAAATCCGTGACCTTTGATTTTTTATGCAGGAAAGGACACTGACCAAAAAGGCAACATGTGATCATTGACTACATCTTAACCCTTCTTGAACTCAGCCTTACTGTCCTCCAATCTTCCTTCAGTAGCCCTTTTCACACAGAAATAATCCAGGATAAACCATTCCTTATTGCAGAAGTCAAAATGGCGTTCCTTGACTCATGATCTCAATGCTGTCAGTCTTGTTACATTTCTTTCTGAACCGACCTTAATGTGTTCCTCTCTGAAATAGCCTTGCTGCATTTTTTTCTGAATCAATTTTACTGAGTATCCATTGCAGGCTCACTTTCCAAGACGAGTCTCAGCCTTGGTGCATACTGTGACATTTTAAGACTAAGATATGCCTTTCAATCAATTTTTATAAATCATTGGTTTGACTCAACACATTTCATTTAGAGAAATTGGATTCGCCAATTGTAAATGTCCTGAAATTTTACAGATTCATAGTCATCGGGTCATGTAAGGGAAAGCATAATCTTCTTGCAAAATTTATTTCTCTCAACAGATTCCCTTCAAACCACTATCTTCCAATATCAATTGAAACTATTCTTCTTTCTCAAGTAAAAGCAAACACCGGGTCTACTCCAGGAGCTCTTAATCCACATTACTGCTTCAGCCATACAATAGAGTATGTGGCTTAATATGCCCACTTTCTTGCTTTAACCCTCGAAGTTCACCGAATAGAAAAAAATAGTGATTGACTAGATTGAATAAGAAAAGTTCAAGAGAATTACAAACAATAGACAAATAATTGTTTCACAGGAGATCTTTTATTAAGCAGAAAAGTGAATTTCAAAGCATCAAGAAATGATGGAACCCTTACTTGTCTTTATGCGTTATCAGAGTACTTCCAAGCCAACCGGAGCGGAGTGTTTCTCTCATATACGTTGGAGAGACTGTACTGAAAATGAAAAACAATCACACACCTGACGACGATGACAACTAGAAAACAGACAACGAACATAAAAGAAAACCTTCTTGATCTTATTTATATCTAAATTTAAAGCACATGCAACAGAAACATCAAAAAAATTGGTGGGTAGACATTATGCATACATCTAGCTCATTTTCTGAATTTGTGGGTTGAACTTTCACAATACATCTCTTCACATCGATGCAGCTCTTAGCTGGGAAGTACTACAGCCATTTTCACCTGACAATTTTTTTAGTATAACTACTTCATTAATTTGACGTTTTGTTCTCCCTCCGACAATTATCACTGTCTATTATAGGGCATTTGGAATCATGTCGTAGATCAAACACTTCAAGGGCGATCTTATGTTGTAGTAAGTAGCAACAAATTTGAGCTGGGATAATTGGTAACTCAATGCCAAGAATGTAGGATTCCACAGAGAAGCCAAGGGGAAAGAACATGGATGGAAATTTTACTGACACTGCTTTGCAAGAGACATCTGCATCGAGGGAAGTACATAAAGAAAAGCTACTGGAGGAATCTTACACGGGGGAGAAGTATATTAGAAGGTCCACTAAGGAAAGGTCACTCTAATGATCATGTTTGTTAACTAATTCATCCGACTCATGGAAACCAATATGATATCCCCTCAGTTTCAAGTGTGGGTAGAAGCTTGAAATTTAACATCTTATTTCATACTGGTCAATGTTTTATCAAAATAAATTTATTCAAGTGGCATTCCAATATCAACACGGAAAAACTAAAACGTTCTAGGCAGCATTTCAAAGTTTTTAAGGACTTACACAACCTCACTGCAGTACACAATACCTCCCTTCAGTAAGCTCAGTCGCTCAGGGTTGTGGCCAATAGTTCTGTCATCCACTGCCTTCATATTTAAATAAACTATTTAAATTTTGTCAAATGAGTATCAACTTATGGTTCAGTCATCATGCTTCAAGAACTTACGTCATTATATATCAAGTACCACATTACTTGTAAATTCTGCATCTCCTACTTACCTTGTCAGTGACAGCATAAACTTCACCATCAAGGCCACATTTGGAGAGTTGTTCTTGTCTGCCCAAACAATCAAGTGAGACAAACCTCAACTATTTTAAGATGAATAATACATAATTTTGGAAATAAATTTATCCAAAAAGCAGTTCAAATAAAACAAGACTTCACCTGCATTCGCCATAATGCTCCATGTTGTGGATGGTCAACACTATTCGTGGCTTCTGAAGGAAACAGGGTACTACTATTATGCATCCATGTGATTAGAAAGCTTATATAAATCCCCAACTTCAAGGACACAGACAAGCTGAACCACGTACTCTTAATGAAAGTTTATTGTACATATCCCAATATAGTAAAGGCAATGCACTCGTCTGCCACTCATGGACATGAATGATATCTGGTTGTACGCTGGCCACCTGTGAGGAAGTACAAGAAGAAATAATCTTAGAAAATATACTCCCTCATCTAAGAAGACCGGATTGAACTTAGGGACGGATTCACAAAGAATAGCCAAACTTGCATTGTGTGAGAGGCTGAGTTGGCCAATTAATTGATAAGCACATCGGGTACGGCTTGGCAAATTCTCGTGATTAATTGGTCAGTCTGGCCAATTCTTTCCCAGTTATGTATGATCGGGTAGATCAAGGTGGTTGATGATCAATTGCAATTATGCAAGGGAATCAGTTGTCGAGCCACTTGTAAGGCTCAGCTGATCTAACAAACCATGAACTGAAGGGACAAAAAGAGCCATGACATTTTTTTATCCTCAGTTCGGTATGTCACAACATTTGAATTATCACTCAATAAGACAAAAGAGTTCAACCAAAAGTGAGACTGAAGATGAGTAAGATCTCTATAGAGTTCAAGAAAGCAGTTAACAAACCTGCATCCATTCAAGGCAGGCACGGCTGAAGAATAAATATGCCTCCAGCTCGTTATAGGAACCTCCGTATATTGTTTGGCCTTTGAAGAAATTGTTAGAAGGTTCAATTAAAATGACAGGAATTCCAGAAACTATAGCACGATAGGCATTAGTGGAAATCCAATTCCCGTCATGGTAAGAATTATAAGTGCGCATCAAGGCCAGTTCAGTCATCTGCGACTGTAGAATACACTCATAGAAGGGAAGCATAACTTCAACAGTATGACCACGTGATATGCAAGCACGAGCGAGCCCGGTTACAACATCTCCAAGACCGCCAACCTTTGCTATCGGTGCCATTTCAGCAGTGACATGGATGATGTGCATAAGGTCTGAATCCTTCCTGACAGTAACTGGTAAATCAGTGCCAACATCATGGGAGCTATAATCCTTGTTCCAAAACGGGATTTCATCATCCGGAGAAGGCCATATGATTTTTTCTGATACCCAGTCCATTGCTTTGTCAACAGCAACTTTAGGCTGCAAAATTTGTACTGCGTTAACGGAAATTAAGAGTTGAAAGTTACATGAACAAGTTAAAACCAATCGGTATTACACGATACAGTCCGCTGTATACTCATAACTTGATCACATAATATTATGTCTCCTCATAAATTCCTGATCCAATAGCAAGGAATGGGAGCAAAAATTCTGGGATCAGGGACAAAAATAAATCCCAAAGCAAGGATGATTGAACAAGAATTCATACATCAGCTTAAAGTTTTGATAGAGCTAGTTCACAACATGGCATTAGAGTAGGTTGGTCATGAGTTTGAATCCTACAACTCCCATTTATTATTGTGTTTGTGTTTGTGTTTGGTGTTTGTTTGGCACTTGCACAAAAATGAATCCCCAAGATTGAATCCAACCTTCATCAATCATACAGCACAGGAGCCCTATGAAATTTCTTGCTAGCCTTTACTGACAGCTGTGAATGGCAATCAAACCAAACTCCCACAGCATCGCCTAACATGATCCACCTCAACTTCGATTCTTTGGGAAACGCTTTGCCAGTACCCCAACATCATAATATTCCATTGAAACTGCTCGGAAAAATCCTTCTAGGTAGGATTCTCTCATCAACCAAACTCAAGTATCATCCTTCTATTGTTCTGGCCAATGACAATGCTAAAACTAACTTTTTTCAGCAATTGTCTAACCTAGCTATATGTTCTTGCTAACATTTCATTTTACCAAAACAATGGCCTAGGAAAATCAAGAACATTTCTAAGGTTTCATTCCAGCAATCTAGTCGTTTATTATACACTGAACATAGTGAATTAAGACCTAATCGCTCATATGTTACCTAATCGCTGACTTCTATCCTCAATCACGATAAGGAACAATCAAATAGGCATACGTGTCACTCAAACATTGACTCATGTCACTCAAACAACTCGTTTCTCTAAGAACTTCTTCACCTACAAAAGTATTACATTACGCAATTCGTCAGATGACCAAGTCGATATTTTTTCTATTCAAGGAGAGAAAGAGTTGATATTTCACATTCCGAACTCATCCCCACATACACTGAATACTCAAACACATCTCCAAATCACCTCCACAATCAACGATTCCCAGTTCCATAGCTGTCAAAGTGTCCCCATGGCGTCGTGGCGCTCGGGAGTGAACGCTATGCTGTCTCGCTTCATTGACTACAACAAAGCGGGCGCCATAATTTCGCCATGACCTCTCCATGCACGCTTTGGCCCATGGCGGGCTTTGGGCGCCTTGCTCACCATATTCATCATTTGTTTCTTTTATTATTTTACTATATCATGTTGTTTTCCTTTTTTTTGAGAACTTTTTTCACATAAGTGTTGCATTTGTAATCCGTTTCTTATCATTTTGAAACAAAATGAAAAATAATAATAATAATTCACGTATAAGATGACTATGGACGAGATATACCAGGTGCTAATTGTTTCTATAGCGCGATCAAGAATGACTCCTAAAAGACTTATCCTACATTAATTCATACAACTCTTTTAAATATTTAATCGTATTTTTATATTTTATAAATTTATGTTCACTCTTGAAGGCTCCTGCAAACTTTGTAATTCAATTGTATAGTTTGTTATATTTTCTTCATCTTACTTACAAAAATATACATAACAATTAAGCCAATCACATATATTTACAAATATATAGTGTGTATTGTTATTTTGATATAAATATATGAATTAGCATTATGCCGCCATGGCTTCAAGGCGCTATTGCCTCGCCATGACTTACAATGGCCACTTGACACCTATGCCCAGTTCACATATCCGATTCACAATTCCGCGATCAAACCAAAGAAAACAGATCCGAGTATCCGACCCCAACCAAACCTATCGAAATTCTGATCAGAAAGCAACCGATTGTTATTCAAGTAGGTACCTGGAAAGAGACACGGTGTTGTTGTGTGCGACAAGACCTCGAAACATAAACTCGATCCGTCTCCGTCCTCCTCATCCGCCAAACGAAGCCCGCCAGAAACTTGGCCGGGGAAGGATTGGCCTGAACCAAAGAGGTGGCGGCTGCAGAACAAGGGCTTCTCATCGTCAGATTCATTCAACTGATGCGGCGGCGATCGCAGGGTGCAGACCGTGGTGCACTGCACTGCAGTACACTGCCAAGTGAGTTGGAAGCATCAATCAAGTGCTACCGACCATTCATGTGATCTGTGCGTCTCACGTGAACAAACATGGAGTTGGAAGGGACTTTCCACCCGGGAGCCTACGCTCCCCTCTGAAAATTATTATAACATTTTAATTTGATATTTATATAATGATTTTAATCTAATTGGTTTTAAATTTATTATAAAATATTATAAATTATGGTTTTTAATCTAATATATATTATTGGACAATCAAATATAATTTGATATGAAAATGATATTTATATTCATATGTATAGAATAATACAAAATATTATAAGAATTATGGGACGAAGATAGTATTTATTTTAGATCGTTTTAGAATATGTTGCATGAGAATAATTGATATCATTGTTATGCTATGAATTTCAGTTGTATAATGGGGTTAGCATTACCAAAAATGTTGGACAAGATGGATAAGAGTCTAGACCATTTTTATCGCATGCATATTCTATCTGTACATATTATCTTTATTTAAAAAAAAATTGGAACCTATTTTGTTTTTGTTCCCAATTGTGGCTGTATTGCATCGCAGCCTGCTCTCCATCACAAAATCATAGCAAACGTTCACTTGATTGGGAATGTGTCCTGCAAATGAAATCTTTCATTTTTACCAAAATGACCTAACTTTTATGAAGATATGAAGAGAGAGCGTAATTGGAGAAAAGTTTCAAGGCCAGAATGTTTCATTTATGCGTAGACGATTTGTGTCATTCATCGTTGGACAGTGAATTTTGTCACACATTATTCAACTTCAATTTGGGACCTCTAGAGTTGAACAACAATAATGACCGCAAAAAAACTGTTTTTTAAACAAATACACAAGGTCAAGTAGTAGTGCTTTCACAATAGCTAGAGAGGGATCAACATACAAACACACAAACGTATATCCTCTTCTCCGCTAATCCGACGTTACGACAGTAAGTTCATTAACAAAATCAGGGGGAGAAAAACCACCAACCAGGGTCCCCAATCACTTGTCAAGATTTCCCATTCTCTATCCCTTTAAGCCAAGTCTACATTCAGTATAACTTTTTCCTTTCGGGTTCTTTCTTCGCGCTGATACCACATTTGGGTATTGATATAAATTCGGGATTAGTCCATGGTCATGGGTTGGGCGATGCAACACCGGAAACGAGCTTTACGGACAGTGGTCATGATCTCAGCCTCTGCATACTCGAGCATCTTGACCACATTGGAGAAGGGTGGTCTCACATCAGGGTTTGTGTCCCAGCAACGGGTCATAATCTCTGCTAGAGCCGGCAAGCAGTCGCTGGGGATTATTGGTCGGACACCTTTGTTAACAACCTTGAAGGCTGCCTGTACGGCTGACATGTTCTGGAATGGAAGCATGCCCGTGATCAGTTCCCAGAGGACGATACCGAAGCTGTAGACGTCGACCTTTTGGGTGTAAGGTCTATGCTGGATCATTTCCCTGCAATGGTGAAATATAGTAGATCAATAGACAGTTAGCTAAACCAATCCGGCCTGTAAAGATCCATACTCGGGAGGAAAATAAAAGGGAAAACGGACAAGATCTTATAAACCAAACATAAAACAATGCAATCAGATCGTTGGCATCCACAAGGAGGGCAAATAATTGCGGTTACCCAAAGGAAGAGAGGTAATTTCAGAAGGAAGAAACTGGCAAAACGGTACCCAAAACGGTATCTATCATCAATAGATCCAAAATCTAGAACCCATGAGTACGAGCTAAAAAAAGATATCATCAATGAATACCCCAATGCACACAAAAGAACCATATCAAACTTCATGCCAAAACATATATAACACCGACCAGTCAACCACAAGCAAGAGCAGAGATCAATCTTCTAAACAAAAGAAATGCACCTGGGGTTGTAGTCTAAACTAATAGAACCCCAGTTTGGGATCAATGAAAGTTTTGTTCATGCCTAAACTGTCAGAAACTTTTGAAGGTAAGACTGAAACTTTCAGAAGCTGCTTTAAAGGAAGATAAGTAATACCATGAAGATTATCAAGATATCAGCAACAATTTTCAATTAACATAACAAGGACGCAACATAACTGACACCGCAGCTTAAGTAAGCCAAAAATTGAAATGCAAAAACTTATCAACTAGTATACATACGACACTAGTATGTTGATTATTCTTCAATCTCCTAGGTCCAAAAATCCATTACATCACATGTAGGTCTGTCAGAATTTAGTGTTCCCTCCACCAGTAATGATGAGATATCCTAACAAGAGGTCCATGTGATGTAGAACAAGGGCCATCACTATGTCTAAATGCGAATTCAATGCTAAAAGGATAAACGTTCGAGTTCATTAAGAGCAATGATAACTCAGATAACAAATATATTTGGCAGAGAGAAACCAATCGACAGGACCAGCTAGAACATTGAACTCATGAGGACCACGTCAAATTCATTGTGAATCACCATCTCGCCAACAGTTTACCCATGGCTCCTGACCATCATGATACGTAGCTCCTCTCTCTCATACGAGGCATACCATCCACCAATCCATCCTTTCATAAGCACATCCATATAACATTTAAGGTTTGACAATAATTACCGAAAAAGCTACAAACTAATCAAAGCAGAATCAAACAGAAGACAACAATTGCGCCAACCCGAAGTACTGTTGAATTACTCCAAATAGTGGTGCCATATTGATTTGAGCTTGGGTTTGTGAGGTTAGGATGATTCTAGGGCAGGTAGTTCATTCACGAGTAAGGGTCTGCTTGGCGTTGTTCATTTTAGCTGCAGATTTGAACATATAAATCCATGTGAAAACCACCAAAGAGTCCAATATTTCAGAAAAGATTAGTAACATCCTTATTGCAAAGAAACATTCTTATTGCAAAGGAACAGCTGAGCTCCAAAACAATTAAACACTCCTAGAAACTCTAGAACTAAGACTCGGGAGAAAATGGCCAGAAACTCAGCCTAACATTTATCACACACACATACTTGAATGACCAACATAATACGAAAGAAGAAAGTTTTAGATATCAGGTTAGATGTCTTACGGAGCCATCCAGCGATATGTCCCAGTTTCTGGTGTCATCCCTTCTGTCTGAACCTCAATTCTAGCAACACCAAAATCCGCAATTTTAATTGATTTATCAGAGGAGATCAAGAGATTGTCAGACTTAAGATCCCGGTGTATGAATCCAAGGCCATGCACATACGCCATTCCCCTAGCAACATCCAATGCTTGCTTGACAGCTACCTTCAAAGGAACAGATCTGTTCTGTCGCTTCGCTAAAAATTGTCGCACTGAGCCCCCTTTGGCATATTCCGTGACAATGCACCAAACCATTGGCTTGCGGCAAGCTCCAATAAATCGAACAATGTTGGGATGCTTTAATGTTGCCAACATCATAACTTCCTGCTGGAACTGTTGCTCCATCACCTGAGCCTTCTCTACATCGTTTTCCGGCCTTTCAAGAAGCTTGATAGCAACCTCCTCACCTTCATAAGTACCTCTGTAGAGCTTCCCAAAAGCCCCCTGCGCAAAAGCAGGTCCCATGCTGAGTTTCCTAAGATCAATAGTCCACTCGTCAAAGTTCTCAAGCCCTCCTGTAGGGACACTGGGATCCATCAATGCCTGAGCCAACCCATCATCACTCAAGTAATGAGTGACTCTTCCTCGATGATTAACACTATTGGCAACCGAATAATTGGTATTGACCCGCTTCAAACCCTGGTGATTCAATATACGTGTATGAGAATCATTTGATCCTACACTGCTGGTATCCACAGACATAGCCACTGAGCCTCCACCATTACCAGCATGTACACTCGCATAGCCGTCCACGGACATATTAGAGTTCTCGCCACCGAGCTGACGATACAACTCAAACAACTTGTTATCATTGTTTATTCCTATAATACCAGGAAACTTCGGACCCTCCAACATTTTCTCGGCCAACAAAAGAGCATCAACCAGCCGATCTGTCTACTTCCCTATCATCAACATTTCACAGCTCAAAGTAACTGAAACCCTACACAACATTAAACCACAGAAGCACATAAGCCTTGAACTTAAAAAAACAAAGACAAGAAAGATCTGTAGTCTTTTGGAATAGAACTCTGAAACTCATAATAAAAAATGTTCCAGGACAAACGAAAGTGAAGCTGATATACTACGTCTGAAAACATCTAATGCAGTTCGTTCATTGCATAAAAAATAATATGATACAAGTATACTCTATGAAGCTTGTCCATTACTGCATTCCATCAAGTTTCTTCGACCATCAAATCTCTAGTCACATCATCCTCATCAGTACAAATTAGAGCGAGAAAACGAATCACAATAATCATTATCGCACCCACCAAACACAGGATCACACCACCCAAAATCCGCCTTCCGCGACAGCTAATCAGTTACTTACACCTCAACCAAAAACTAAAACGGCACAAGAAGTGACAAAATGTATGAAGCATCAAAACCCTATATCAACAGTTATTCAACTGTTAGATATACATACGTGTACCTTCTACAATCGTTCAGACTTCTGGTAGAGTCAGTTCCACATCATTCCTTCCTACTGAAACCCAATCGAACACCACCTCCAATCAAACGTAAATCCAAGCAACAAAACCAAAGCTACCACACCTACAATCCACCATTTAAATTCACTTCAGCCTAACCCTAAACCTAATCTTAACGACCAATTATCCTTACCCGAACAACAAAAAGCACCAGAATCAACCGATTTCACTTCACCATCACCATTGGGCGATATCAACAAAACCCTAACAGGAACGAATCACGCGACACAATACTCGAAATTGAACTCAAGCTTACCCTATACTCACCCTAGATTGACGACCGCCGCTTCGTACTCGGCTGAGCCGGAACCGGTTCGTTCACTGTCGAATCAAAGCAAAAAAAAATCCGATCACACACGCAACGCAGTCGATTCGCTGGTCAGTGGTCAAGGCTCAACGACCTCACAGCGCACAGAGAGAGAGAGAGAGGATGAGAGGAAAAGCGAGAAAGAAGCGAAAGCAGTCGCTGGTCGTCTGATGCACACTGCAACAGTTTCTTCCTCTTTTTCCTTTTTCCTTTTTCTCATTTCCTTTTTTCTTTTTCGTTTCCAGTGGGGTGATTGTGAATTTTGTGTGATGGATGGGGTGGTGATGGGAATCGACGGTTGAGAGTGGAAGTGGAGTTTGCGTGGGTGAAAAAACGTTGTAGTCCGTTTGGTTGCGGTAAAAGAGAAATGATATGGGGTGTGTGGGGTTCATGTCACGTCGAGCACGTATTATTTTTATAATTTTTTAATTTTATACATGTATTCATATAAAATTTGATATTTATGTAACGATGATCAAACTTATTATGAAATATTAATGATTATATAAATTATAAATTTTAATCTATTATATATTACGGGACAATCAGACATGATTTATATGAAAATTAGACTTGTATTCATAAATAGATAATGTAAAATATATAAGACGAATGGAGTAATAGTAATAATAAAAAATATTTTCTCTTTATTTTATGAAACATGCAACCATTTAGTTTGAAACGAGAATTTATATGTGTTGAATTTTATATAAATAATTTTTTTTTTGTTTAGGAGAAAGATGAGCGAAAAAAATAATAATAGTGAGATGAATTAATACGATATAAAGTAAAAACAAAAAATTCTTTTAAAATACATATTTTATAAATAATTCTCAACTTTTATAAAATATTTTTTATTTTATACAACTTTCAACTCTCCCTCTAAACTTCTTTCAATCTTTCATGTCATACCAATGCCATGCCGTCATCCTAGAGAGCAGCCGTAAATAGTTTGGTTTAGTGTTTCACGTTCAGTTTATGTACATATTATGCTTTAATTAAATCTCCCGATAATATGGTTTTTATTTAATGATTTTAATTCGTAATGATCATTTATCATCTCTTATATGTGTTTTCATCATGATGTTTATTTCATTACTCTAATATCATTGGAATCCAATAGCTATTTAAATATTTCAGTTCATCATAACATACATAGAACACCTAAATATTTAAGTAATAATGTATGTAATCTTCGATAGTATTGACTTCGTAACTAATGTGGACTGCAAAAAATGCAACAGATTGGGGTTAAGGACTCGTTATATGTAAAAGAATATTATGCATACAAAATGCATCAAACTTCAGGTTCTTCTTTCCATGGAACAAGCTGCAGGGCTTCTTCCTCAATGTTTCCCTTGGAACTCTTGTTCAAGAAATCGCGACTAACCAAAGCATCAGAAGGATCAACGTTCGGCACTAGGAATATCAATGACAACGTCGCAAGCCGAAGCAAATTTCTTATCAGGATCGCCAGCCACAAGTTCCTAAAATTCGTTCTCGAAACATTTAGCAGATGAAGAACCGCTCCCCCTGCCCACTTGGAAGACAGGAAACCGAGGCTATCGATGCACATAAGCAAGGCAAAAAACGTCCCTTCGATTCCTGGCGGACACAGCTTGGTGCTTAATATGATCATTGGCATCCATCTGATACGAGTCACGATCCTCGAGACACATTCTTCTAGGAGAACAAAAAAGTAGTCCGGAAGATCAAGCTTCAAGTTCCATCGGAGTACGAACAAGACGTCTAGCATTCCAGACAGGCCGTAAAGGAGCTGAGCAAAGAAGAGGATGTTTCTGAATGGGACATCCTTGAGCAGTTTGTGGTATATCAGAACTCCGACAATGGAAGCTAAGGCGCCAATTGCATAAACTACACCTACGAACTCCTGCAATAGACAGAGAGGAAGCGTTAGCCAGTGTTATCTAACAGAGCTAATGCGTCCATCTAATTGGACTGTAACTCCTATTTACGTTTTTTTCTGTTCAGCCAATATGCTCATCCGAAAGTTTGGAGCAGAGCTCATCACATATCAAAGAGGGCTATAATATCCGTTAATATATCTTAAGCAACTAGTATTTAATTTAACTTGTATTCATCAGTCAGATGCATCTATATAAGCACCTTATTCCATACTATAAGCTTTCATATAAGCCATAAAAGCTCCTACACACAAGGCGAGCTTCGACGTTAAGGTCTAGCAGGGCGAGTTGCAACCTCTTGAAACTTAAACCAACATCATGTGTACGCATAAAATTGATATTGGAGACGAGTACCTGAGAGAAAGCAGGGCCGTTGGAATTAGGATCCGTGTACCAGTAGAATTGACCTTCATGTGTGCTGATGCTGAGGGCCAAAGACAAGTACATGTAGGTTGATGGCTTCCATACTTGAGGGCATTTTATGGTTTTCAGCATATTATGTATTGCATCTCCAACTTTGCCAAGTACCTGTTGAATATTACTCCAATTGGTTTAGACACAAAAGCCTTGCAAAATCGACATATCTTTAAGTTAAGCAGATATTATTACCACTTTTATAAGGTGTCTAGTCTGCTAAACTGATCACTTAAAACAACATGAAACTGATACAAAATCTAGAATGGTTAAAAGTTCCCAGATACCGTGCATAACCAGCAAGAGAAAGACTCTAATTTGGTTACCTTTTTTTGAGTTACATCACTTGTAGCCTTTACTTCGTAGATCAGAAAACCAAGAATTATCATTGAAGCTGGCGGAATCGCAAGAAGACCAAGCGCCAACTGAAATTGGTAAGACAGGAAAGGATTTTCATTATTTTGAAGCATTCCTAACATGAACTGGTTGTAGTTAGTAGAGATGCTCAATCAGATCTTAATCTACTGACTTTTCATATCCTGCGTAGAATATCGCTTTCCTGTTAAGGTCCGCGGATGCTTAACCAATATGAGAAATCTAGATGGCAAAGTGCACAAATGAGTGTCTTTATCTTCATTTACAAAGATTTTGATGCCTCTAGCACCTTGCAGAATTGGTCCCGACTCTGCAATATTGGACAATCGCCCAACTGGAGCTTTCCCCTTATCTTGCCCAACCTTTGGATATGTTCATATTTGCAATTACATCATAGCAAGAGTGGAAATCAGTTCCATTTTCGGGCTTGCGTCTATAGATGCGCGCTTTCATATCGATCGCTAAGCCAATACTGAGGAGCATACGCTTCGCATAGGATGATTCCTCGATGGACAAGTACGAAAAAGGGCAAAGCAGGAAACAACAATATGAGATGATTTGTTTGCGAGCTATCGGTTGACCAAAGGGAAATCCTTGGGGATTTCCTTTTGAAAAAACAATATGAGATGATTTGGCCAAACCAATAGAATTACAAACCTGAGGTCCAAGCTGATGAACAAAAAGTCCACTGGTTGAGTATCCAATCAAGGCACCGACAGATGAGCAAAACCCACAAAGGCTTTGCATATCACTAGCCAAAGCACTCACCTCAACACTATTCTTAGCTATACAAGCGTCAATAGTCACATCACCTATAGCCATCCCCGCCGCGACGCCGACCAAGCAAACCACCGCGGCAGCAGCCGGCAAAGCACCAGTCACCGCCACAACACTTGCGGACACACCCCCTATAACACCTGCCGCAATGAAGTAGGGGCGTCTCCTGTACCCCAGGACCGGAAAAACATCCGTCAGAAGTCCCCATAACGGTTTCATGATCCATGGAATGTAGTAAAAGCCAATGTACATTTGCACAACAGATGGTTGTACCCTTTGGACGTCTTTCCAATAGTAATCGCCCACGACGCGAAAGTACGCACCCGAGAAGCCTTGACTGAGGCCGTAAACGAGGACGACGCCTAGGATGAATGTCGGGTTTAGTTGATGGGAGAGCATTTTGATCCATTGGTAAGGTTGAAGGATGAGGAGAATGATAGGATTATGGTCGTCGAAGGCGGTGGCAGCAGCCTCCTCGTGGTTGGTTATGGTGGTTTCTTTCGTTAAGGATTGTTGTTCTTGTTCTTGTGAATCAAAATCCATATTTGTGTGAGGATCGTTCATGGGAAGATGGTGATGAGGAAGAGATCTCTATGGTTTGACTTGATTATGGTCTGAAAAATCAACTTGTCAGACCAATGGGAACTCAAAATAAAAAAATCCAAGAACAAGCAAAGCATTGAAAAGCAGAGCTGGTCAACATATTCCAAGGCAAATTGTATAACATGCAAGTGGGTTGTACCTTCGATAAAATTAGCACGTAGATCCATAAAAAAATCGTTACAGCAGGGAGATTAGTATAATCTTTACATGATTCATGACATGTGTTGACGGAAAGCAATAATATCAGATGAATAAGTTTTTTTTTAAAAAAGATCAATTTCAAAGGATAGTACCTACCGTCTGGATTTAAATCTTGATTATCTAAATAACTCATCAGTCTTACGTAAACTGGGTCGCCATCGAGGTGACAGAACAAAAAAATGATAATCAGCTGGTGTAGGTTGATATCCTTGGCTTCTTCAGTATAAACAAACACTCTAATCCGTCTCATCTGTACTTGTTTTTTCTTGAAATTGAATTGAAGCATCAACGTGAGGGATTGGAAGCCAACCACTTCCTTTACATCATCAAAACCACCACGTCGAAACAAACTGTGCAAGTATAAAGGAGTAGCAGGAACAGAATAAATTGTTCATGCCTTCAGTATTCAATGATTACATTTCTCACTGGCTCCTCCGGCACCAGCAGTCAACTTATGCAGCGTTGTTTAGACTGTGAACCTCCATCTACACTCGAGTACAAAGTTAGCCGGCCGTTTAGAGCCAGTTTCAATGGAACTACTTTATGAAGAAAGCGGGTGAAACGAAGTCCAGAACGTCGTGACAAAGCATATTAGGACACCACTTTGTTCACCCGTTAAACTCGACAGGTGTTTTCAAGCATGAGAGCAATCTGCACCTCCTGGCCCAGTTCCATGGATTCCTGCTTACACTGCCTCCCTTCTCCAAGAATATCCCGTTTTGAGATTCAAACTCCTGATTATCTTGACATGGATGTCACATTAGCAGCTCAGATTCATCCTTGCAGGAGATCTCTGAGAAAGCCCATAATGTAGACTTCTGAGACCTGAAATCAGGCCTCATGAATATTCTTAGTCCCATGCTTGAATTCCTGGAGCGCAATCTGCCCTTGGCCTGTCTGGTTCGCTTCCTCTGCATAACTAATTCAGATTTTTGTGACATGCTTCATCTGGCCTAGACCAATAAAACTAATGAGAACGACCACGCTCGTCAAACCTCCAACTGCCATTTTTTCCGGCAAATTGTCATGCCATCACCAATAGGCACCTATAATTCATGAAGTTGTCAGCTTCAAATTTGACTGATAAGGTACCTACTCACAGCAAGGTTCGCGAAATAAGGTCGTATCATGAATCAGTAAATGATTATTAGGTTGATGATTTGCCTGTTCAAGAAATTAGCAAACCTTTGCTTGCGGATTTTTATTTCTTTGTTTCATTCTTTTCTCGGAAATGAAGCTAACTACTTACCATGCTGATATCCACACGATCATCTTCTAATAAGGTTTTATTAAACTCCCGCAAGGCCATTGTCTTTGAATCATTCACCTATCAAATTAGAATCCGATAGCCAATTTAGAAGAGGAAAAAAGCATTCGAGAAAGCAGTCCAAAAGATAAATTGATACTTCCTTTGAAGTCAAAAGCAATTGAGGCTACATCAAGTGAGACAAACCAGAGGATCAGCTACTTTTCCATGCCAGAGTACGTTATCGATTATGATAAGACCACCAACTCTCACCTGCAACACGGTGAGGACACCATGCATGTCAAGGGAGTTTATCAGAAACTTGATTTTTGGAACATTTTTTACCGAGTATTTCCATGGTTCACTTACAAGCTGCAACAACAATTCAAAATATTCCCCATACATCTTCTTGTCCGCGTCAATGAATGCAAAGTCATAGCTGCAAGAAGTTGAGCAAGGAACGGAAAAAGGATCTATTGAAGCACCATGACTACAATGACTGACATCGACTGAATTCTCAGCATGAAAGAAGTTCGCAAATGCTACAGAAATGACAACAGCAAGGGGGACAAGAAATACAGACCTGCCAGCTTCTCCATTTAGAAGTAGGGAGTTCAAAGCATCTTTTGCAAGCCCGTGTAAAGGATGCACCTAAATCATCAAACATGAAACAAAGGAGATAAGATGAAAGTTGCATATACTAAGGATAACATGGAACAGTTTGAGGCAGCGGCAGGAACTAAATGAAAAAGTAAGATGTATCACCACCTTATGCAAAACTCCAGCTTCCTTGTAATACCTGAGAGCAACCTCAAGTGAATTCGCATCCCTTTCACAAGCAACTAAAAAACCTGAATCTGGTAGGACTAGGGCAACTGCCAAGGATGAGTATCCCTGAATGACCAACAGGCGAAAACAATTGTGCAGAAAGACAATTTAACAATCAAGTTTATCAGCCTTTTCATTGCAAGCTTACAAAAAGAGAAATACTTTCTATGGCTTAGGTGGAAACATCAAGGTTCGAAAAGTAGCTACTTGCTAATAATCCAGGACACCATTAGCGGAATGACACGCAAGTTTCTCCCCAAGAAAGGATAAAGCTAAGCAGCTAACCACATAGTTGCTAAAACCTGATTATTAGAGAAGTAATATAGCCTATAACACACCAAGCGCCAACCAATGCAGAAGGAGAGGGGGGGGGGGGGGGGGGGGGAATCCGATTAAGGGATAGTACATTGCTTAGAATTTTGCAATAAAGACCACAATATGAAAGAAAAAAAAGAAGAAGAAGCTTTCCCATCATTCTTCTTCATCTAAAACATGCCCTCTGCGAAGTCATGGTATGCCTGGTCATGCTGCATGGTTTCAGGGATTCACTCCACATCTTTTCCCATCTCTTCTCTTAGGGTTTATGGTTCTACCAACATTTTCTCCTTCAATCTAACCAAAAGAAAATCCTCAAAATGTTCAGTAGCATCTATTATCCATTTCCGAAGCACAATCCTATTTGGTTCTCTCATTTCAGTAACTTTTCGTGAACAACTCTTTTCTATCTTTCCTCCTCCTGTTAATCAAATCATCCCCTATGTTTCGTGTTCCCAGTTAAAATAGGTTACTCTCTATCTAATTGGTCCTGCAGTTCTAAATCAAAATTTCTTCAGCTATCTAGGCACTATTACGTTCCAATTGGATTTCATCCATAGCAACATCAAATTTTGTAATTTGATAATTTGTCGTGAAACATTAATGATTATTTAAGCCTTGCAAATGATCTCATGATTTTCTGTAAAGCCAATGAAGCTACATTGGCGTTGATCAAGCAACAGGGGGAAGATTTTGCTAAAGAGCGTGGATTAGCTATTTGTTGAAAAATCATCTCCATCAAAAGTTCAAACTAATGATAGAACATCCACAATATGATACATTCAACACGGCCCCCTTACACGAAGGCCTATTGGGGAATGAAATATAGTCAATAAACACACTTACTAACCCATACCAAATGTCAAACAAGTCCACATAATAAACCACATAACAAGTGACAATAAATGGGGGAGGTAGGAATTGAATAGGTAACCTCATATCGCGGTCTGCTCTGATACCATGTTACAGAACGATATTATTAATGAAGGCATCTATATTTATAGCATTGTCAAATCTAAGATATGGAAAGATTATAACAGGAAATAACATAATTAGGAAACATCATTTCTAACCAATTATTCTAAAATAGAAAATAAGGATATTCTAACTTAAGACAATATCTAATACAATCTAAACAGTAAATCCAATATTCTAATATTCCCTCTCTAGTTGAAAAATCTTCAATTTGTCAGAAAGCCACATCATCAGCGATAATAGTAGTAGCAATAGTGGGCAATAATAGTAGCAATAGCAGACAGTAATAACAATAGTAATAACAATAGTAATAACAATAGTAGTAGCAGCAATAGAAGTAGTAATAGTAGGCAATAGTAGCAGTAGTAGAAAAAAGCACCAAAGACTTGTATTTTGGTTCGGTGCACCAACTAGCGGAAGAAAATTAGGTCAAAACGATGACCTCGATATCATATTGAGAAACCATTTCTAACAAAGTGTGAACTAATGGTAGAAGGCTCACAATATGATATATTCAACACTATAACAGTGTCACTGTTAATCTTCAGAAGAGTGCATGTTTATTGCAGGGGTAGCTAAAATTACGAAGGAAGAATTAATACAGATCATGGGGTTACAATTGGGAATAATGCCCATAAGGTATCTAGGGGTACCTTTATCACCTCAGAAATTAGGCATCAAAGCTTATGATGTCTTAATAGATAAGATCACAACTCGAATAACTTAAGGGCATGCAAAAAACTTGAGTTATGCGGGACGGTTGTAGCTGATCAAGTCCATATTGCTAGCCCATCATTTGTACTGGTCTCAAAATTTTCTCTTGCATGAGGCTGTTTCTGATAAGATTGAAGGTGAGATGCAGGACTCACTTGTGGTCTGCGAGTGCTCTTTCACCTCATCGTGCGTTGCTAGCCTGGAGTGATATTTGTGAGAGTAAGGATCAGGGTGGCCTGGGTATTAAAGTGCTGAGAGTCTGGAATGTAGCCATGATGTTCAAGATTGTGTGGGCAATAGAACAGAAACAAGATCGTTTGTGAATAAAATGGCTTCATGAGTGTTATTTGAAAGGAGAAGAGATCTGGTGTGTTCAAAAGAAGGCAGGCCAAGGCTGGGTGTGGACCTCCTTGTTAATAGTTAGAGATGAGATGTTGAAGAGGATATCAAGAACAGATAGGTGCAATAGATGGAGAATGGGCTACTCAGTTAGAGAAGGATATAAAAGTATGATAAACGATCCTAAGGTATATTATGGAGAAAGCTGGTCTGGAATAGAGAGGTGAGGCCAAGAGAGAGCTTCATACTGTGGCTGGCACTTGCGAAGAAGGTCAGGACGAAAGCATGGCTCCAGGAGAGACGGATCATTCATGAGGATTTGTGTTGTCTTTGTGAAAAGCAGGTGAAGGACCTTGATCACCTATTTTTTTAAATGTGAATTTTCTTCTGCAGTATGTGAAAAGGTGATGGCAGGGCTGAGATTGAGAAATAGAAGGATGAATAGATACAATGAAAGGTGGCATTGGTTTTTGAAGGTTGCAAGGGGTAGAGCGAGATGTGCAGGTGATAGAAGAAGAGTGTTTGCAGCAATGGTGTATAGCATATGGACTGAACGTAAACTGTTGTATTCTCCATAATGTTAGTTGTAGTCATGAGAAGGTAGTTTAACTTGGTGCATAGTCTCTTTCGATTAGCAGGCTGATCTGAGAAGGAAATGCATTTGTGCAGGTAGGGAATGAGTTATCAGGAGTATGTATGGATTGCTTATACCAGCTGCACTCCTATTTTCCCCTTTGATCAATTATGCGAAATCCTTGTTTACTATGAAGGGCTTGACCCATGTAGGCTTAGGATGAGGCGTTTAATGATAGTTTTGATCATAAGGGTGGAGACATGTGCAATGGAGCCTTTTGTATTTTTTGCTCCATTGTGAATGAAAGCTTTTTTTTTTTTTCCACAATAAAAAAACCTCATATGGATGCTTATATAATAGTGAAAAATACTTACAAGTCACAATTTATCCAGGACAGAGGGAATACCCAGAGTTCAAGCTAATGAACAACTAGAATAATGCCAGCAAGAACAGTTACATACAGTATATACTCCAACTTCAATACAGCGTCTTGCTCCAAGGATCTGAACAAGCATAGCAAGAAGTTGTCCCTGATCAGGTGACACCTATTCCACAAACAGCAAATTCAACACAATCCCCAGTAATCAACAAAAAGAAAATCCAAGCAATTTCATAAGAATTTCCCTGCCCAAATAACATACGAAGTACCTGCATTTGGCTACCATGCAAGTTGGTGGTTTCCTCCCTCAATTGCCGCAAAATCTAGCAAAAACACTAAGAATCATATCGTATCATACTCGTTTGGGATACAAAACAATCAGAGCAAGAAAAATGGAATACGATGGTCAACACACCTCTGGTTCGCGAACATTGCTAAGGATATAATCATAGAGGGGAGGAGTGAGGCTGATGACCTGCTTGTTGCCATATGTGTCATCAGCTGCTATAACAAAAGCATTGGTGGACAAGCACTTAGCCAGACGGTCGACTCCCCGTTGCACAAACAGAACTCCTCCTCTTCTTCTTCTGGTGGGGTTGAAAATAACAGTTGATGTCAACGAGGCAACGAAAGGCTGGCAAGAGATGTGAAGGGGCAACATCGCAGAAATCGTTGGCACAATGGACTTTGCACGAAGATAATGGTTGCAGAACTTGATCATCACGACAGCGCAGTGGTAAAGCACCTGCAAAATTGTCCGCAATCCAAATATAACGCCAAACTACATTAAAACCCCATCACAAAATCTTGTCACATTCTTCCCTCCATTGTACGGACTTCAGAACACGAGAGGCCAAATTGCAGTAATAACCTGGGATAACTTACATCGGATTTCCTTACATTTGGCCCTTCATCATGTTGTCCGACATTTAAAACACCGCAAAGGAACGAACCCTAGAAAACCTAATCCCTCGAACAAACAAGTTCATGGGATTCATAATACAATGCAGACGTATTCGAATTAGGGGTTTGCCTTATCACACAAAATTGACAAAAGCAATTCGGACGTAAACTGAAGTTGTCAGAAATGAAAAAGGAATCGGTGGAATTGGATGCAGACCTCGGAAGCGCGGAGACGACGACTCAGCGGCAAGGAAAAGTGGTTGAGAAATTGCTCTCCCAAGGAAGCATATCCGTAGGAGTCCTTAAACTTATCAGTCATCAAACCGTGGGGCACTCCTGGAGGAATTGAATGTAAGGCGTTCGGGGATAACCACTTCATATTCAAGTTCCATCGTTCCAAAGGATTTGGAGAGAGTGTTGAATGTTAATATGTATCTTTATAAATGTCCTAACAATAATTAAGATATTATATTTAGAATAATATATATAACTAATAATGTTACATATGATAGTATACGAGATCTTGATTGTTACAAATATTTAAATAGATATTTATGATTTTATCTTTATCATTTGATATTAATAAATATTCGGTCTAGATATTTTTTATATGTGCTATATACACATTTCTTCGACATCAATATGTTTATTCTACATATTGATATTTAAAATGTTGTATTTTAAATAATATTTTAAAAAATGTATTGTATATTACCTAAAGCCACAAATTTAAGATTCATAAAGAATTTATTGTCTTCAGGTCATCTGGTGATTTTCTGTCATCATCAAGTACACTTAGTGTTCGGGTCTCAAATTCTTCATAGTCAAGCCTTTCAACTTGGGCTTGGATCGAATGTGATTGGGAATTACTCATACATATAATAACCCAAAAATATAAACACGTTTATTATTTTTAAAAATAATTAATATTAAGACGAACACGAGTAAAAAATATACAATCACATATTGCGTCTAAACATTTATTTCTCAGAACTAAATTCTAAATATAAATACAAACTTGTAATAAAATTTGAAGAATTTTGATGTATTCGTTTTGACAATCAATGAAAATAATTATATCAAATATAATCCTAAGAAATAATCAAATCTCAAAAATATCCTATATGATTAATCAAAACGCACCACGTGTACCCCGTTCCCTACCTTATCCTTTTCCCTCTACCTTCCCATCTCCTCTACCCACACCTTCCTCTCATTTTCCCACTTATCCCCGACCACCGCCCTTCAGTCGTCACCGTCGTCGCCAGCTGCCGTCCGACATCGTCACCCACCACCGCCGACTCCCTTCTGTGATTCTGTAATCGTATTGGATAAAGAGGAGGTAATCGCCTTTGGGACACGACGGGACGGGGCAGTTTCGGAACAAGAGCATCGGATAAT